>PQVD01003396.1:421-15945 GCA_003012265.1 Setaria equina
TCTATGATAAGGTATAATTTTTGCAAGAGGAATGAAAAAGAGATAAAAAATGAATTAGTAGATAATAAATGATAAGAAAATATATAAGTAAATAAACCGAATATGCAAATAAAAAAAATAAATGTAACGGTAGACTTGATACACATTGTGCAGTATTGTTTTCGTATTTTAAATTAAATGATTCGATTAATCTATGAATTTATTTTCAGCAAAGAAGTACGCTTAGTTGAAACATACTATCTTTTTTCTCATTTTTTTTTTTTTTTTAATAATTATCTTTATGTATAATGAAATGGAACTCTTTTATTATCATCTTATATACTTATTGCATTTTTTTTCTTTTTTGATTATTATTGATAAATTCATTTGTAAAAAGATGCTTTCTTTTTGTTACAAGAAAGAAAAAAACAAATCAAAATTATGTGAAGAAGCACTAGTTTTAAAACACTCTAATCTACATTTAATTCATCATAATTTCAATAAAGTTTAAAGAATTTAAAAAAATAGAAATTCCAAAATAAAAATTTACAACAGTAAAATTGCCCGAAATATTACAGTGGATAACCACCTTAATCCATTTTCAATACTGCATTATCCGTTGATTGATAATATTACACATCTTGAACTCAGATGATTTACTTAGTACCTTCTATTTGAAATGAATCGACCAAATGATGAAAATTCTCCTTACATCACTGAATTTTTGAAATATAATTTGTCATCTAATCAAATATCAAAAACTAAAATACAACAGTACACATAAATGTTGGTGATCATGGGCTTTAAAATTGCAACAAGGGTGTCTTGTTAAATCATAATGTAACAATATGAGAGCACGGAAAACGATCCGTTCACTTCAGCTGAATTCTCGCAATGATAAATAATCATGCAGTGCTAATTATGGATTTCGTCCACAATTGATAAAACAACTGCTCAATGCTATTTTACCTGAAGGTAATCTTGCTTTACCAGATTTATTCACTTTCGTAAGTAAGAAATTTCATATTTCTGCTAATTGTACAGCTTCATTCCACCATACTTTTTTTTTATTTAGCCTCAATGGTATCACAAGAAAATAGATAGAAAACCAAAAAACAATTAGAAATGGTGAATTTTATACAAATATTTACAGCTCGAAATAAATGGATATAGAAATACCGAGAATTATACAAATTCAGCATTATAAGTGATAACAATATTGAACTCATATACAAAATGTATATCCTAAAGTAAATATAAACTGTGTCATATTGCAATCTCTCTTGCATAGTGAAAAAGCAATACATCAAAAGCATTTACAAGCCTTAACATATCGTGAACTCTACCAGGGACAATTAATTTTACAAATAGCATAACTCAAAAAAGTGCAAAGAATATGCATTACACATTACGAACATCCTGAAAGATTCAGTCAACCTGGCAAGACCTGAACCGAAATCGAATTATACGAAAAAAAAAGTTGGAAAATTTCGGCAAAAAAAGTCATCCCCTAACAGTCTCATATAGCCTCTTATCATTATGCAACCAAAAGGATAAAACACTTCCACGATAAAAAAAAATTACCAGGATTAAAATAAGAAAAGGAACCACAAAATGCTGTTGTTACACAGAAACAGCAGTATTAGAACTAATGATCACACAAAAATGAACGAAGAAAATAAGAAAGACAATGTTAAAATTTAAGCCGTCGAAACGATGAGCATTAATAAAAAACACCACTAAATTTTAAACGAACTTCTGAAAAAAAAAACTTTTGGTCAGATGTACTAATAAATTGTGCTACGCCTTCTTAAGCAGATTCATCTGTTTAAAATCCCGAGATAAATTTTAAATACTAAGATGCACGTAACATGGAAAGAATTTTAGCTTTTATTAAGTTCCAAGTAAAGGAAATACTGTTTTTTTTTTTCGTTCAAAACGCCGAGGAAAACTTGTTTAATATTTTTTATGATGTACAGATCAATAAGCAATCTACCAAGTGAAGAATGGCTGCCAATATATTCGTCTTGGTGCTTCGTAACTCTGAACAAAATGCTTATCGAGTACATCACACAAATTTTATTCCCTGTTTGAAAGTTATATAAGGAAGCGAGCACCAGTTTCGATGATGACCACTGAAAGCTACCGCTATTGTGGAATAAAAACAAAAAAGAAAAAAAAACATTATAGAGGAAACAAAAAAAAAAACATCTGCAACTCAATTTCTTGTCTCTTCACTCAAAATTTCACATACTGCAATAATTTCTATCTGTTTAACAAGTCATTTCTGGTAATATGCTTAAATTAAATCTTAGTAACTTGTGCTACTGGAAAATAATCAATCATTTTTTAAATATATATACAATTAAAGTGCTTCATTTTCTATGAAGCCCCAGTGTTCCTCCAGTTATAGTTATCCTGTACTATTTTTAAGCACCTACTAAAACAAATCATTTCTACACCGTACAAATTTTGTTCATTTTTTTAAAGAGCTATAGAACTATCTATTTTAATCTCAGGGATTTAACATGAAGAAATTGTAAAAAACTTGACAGTAGATCAGAACTATGTATCACGGATGGACAACTAATATGCCTCGCTGCAAAGGGCTTCCAAAACTGAACCTGACATCTCATCCTCCAAATCCTACTTTTTAATCAAAATCGAATCTACAAAATAGGGAAGGATAAAAAATGTCGCTTGCTATTAAACCTGAATTAAAACAAATAATGGCTTACGAATGTGCCGAGTATTTGTAGCATATTACAATCGAAAAATCTGTCCAAAAAAAAAAAAAGAAAAAATGCATGGGGAAACTTCTACAGACTCTGAAGCGGGACTAAAGAATTAAAAACTTCAGATAACTATACCAAATATCGATGGACCTATATGAATCTACTCTTTCATTTCTTCTGAAGATATTAAGGGAATTTTGATTCTTCAATAAATAGTCGACAAATGCCACACATCTCAGATATAAGTCCCGAATAAATGAGCCTCAACTACCGATATTTCATCAAATTGTTAAGAACTGATAAATGAATGGAAAGATCATCACTCTGACCAGTTTCAGCGTTGCTCTTGCTGAGTACTGCTTGCAGCTCCAAATTCATCCACTAAACTCCGCATATTTGAATCATCTGCTAAATCACTAACAGTTGGAATTAAATTAGCAGAAATCGACGAGCTGAAATGATTGAGTTCAATGTGTGACGGATTCTTCTTCAATTAAAGATATTCCTAACAAGACCAGCAACAAATTAAATGACCAAAGAAGGCTTGAAATATTATCCTCAAGCTTGTTGTGACAAGTACTTGGTTCTAGTTAATTAAAAACGAAAGAAGAGAATCTTACCGTAATTTAGAAACCAAACTTTTGGTGACCAATATATCTGGCTTTCAGTAAAATTCTGTTTGTAAAGGCTTTATAAAAAAACATCAAGCATTTTAAAAGATTAAATATCGAACCTATATCTAGCACGCGAAGGCACATTTGCACTAGGTTTGCTGACGCAAACTTTTTCACTGACCGAAGCCTACAAAACACAATCAGCAGTAAGTACTTATTGTAAAGGGAGGTATCAAAATGACTAACGTATTTATTCTTTCTTGATAAATCAAGTGAACAATAACTGAGGCTGGCCGCTTTCAAAACCGAAAAAAAAAAAAAAATGAAAAGAGATCAAACACTGTTTTGGATCCAAAAAGATGTTGCAAATTTCATGAAGAGAATGCCAATAAAAAAGAAAATTCTAGAAATACTCACATTTTGCGGATTACCAATTTGAAAATTAGGCTGGGCACAAGCTAGTCTACTAGGACCTACAACTGGATGCCGATTTCTTTCATTTACAGCAATTCCTTCTGAAGGAAAAATACCTACATCTTCAGGACCATGTTCATCACCACCAGAAGAGTTTTCTGCTCCCTATAACTTGATTTAACCGATAGCGATAAAAACATTCATATTTCTTTGAGAAAACTGAAAGAAAAACCTGAACCTAATACCAAAAACTTACATTGAATATCTCACTGCCTTCTTCGAAAGCATTATTGTCGACTACAAAGGGTCTTTCTACATTCGGTCCAGAGGCACATTCCTGAAACACAGGGTTGAAAAAGGATAATGATGGGACAGTGCCACATACAATACAGAAATATGTGATAATATGCAGTATAACGTAACCGAATTTAAAACTAAGAAATAAATCCAGTGCAAACTTACTGGCTCTCTCGCTCTCCATGGAATACGCAGTGACCTATTTACAAACCGGTGATAATATGGACGTAAAGTTCGACGTATACTTTCGGAAACTGCCTCAACACGACTTGATATAGCACTGGTACTCCCAGCTTCATGGATCTCCGCATCACTACTAGCTGCGTAATCTGCTGCGGGGATTGGTGTAGAAGCATTAGTAGGGGATGTTATAATCACACGTAAAGGCGGTCTCCGTCCACCTGAAAATATATTCTAGCATAACGCCTAGAAAATTAAAAAAAATTAGTTATTAGCTACAAGTGTTTCTTTTATAAATTATGTTTCTGCATAATTAGTTTATCTAACCAATGTAGAAGTTCTTACCTTGTATATTTCTTCTCGGTCCAGATCTCTGGATGGACGTTGGGGGACTTCCAGATGCTAACTGCAAAGAACGATTTCTAAAACTGAATCTTTTACTAAGTCCAAGCATGTAAAAAAAAGTGGCCTAAAAAAATCTTCAATTTAATGAAAACAGCAGTTTGCCAAAAAAAAAAAAAATTCTAGCTGCATAAAACACGCGACCGGCGATAAAAACGCACAGCTTCAGCATTGCGAAGTAGTGGAGCATTTTCACGATATACAGTTGTGGAACCAGAATTTGATGTAGATTCACGCCCTTCATTATCGGAGCCTGACGAATCCGACTCCCCTGATGACAAAACTTTACGTTTGCATATGGGGCAAACTTTTCGTACCTTCGTCAGCCAAGGATCGATGCATTTGCAATGATAAGCTAGATAAAAGAAAAAAAAAATCATTAATGTTCTGAACTGAAATCTCAAAGATAATGCTAAATCAGGAAACTATCTGTAGCTTACGAAACTGCAAAGCTTTACCGTGATTACATGGTAAGACACGCAACTTTTCACCGTCAACAAAGTCATCTATACAGATTGCGCATGATTCTTCTGCATCGCCTTAAAAAAAATTATGATTTGATCAATTCTCCGTCTAAATTATACAAATGAAATTTACTTAGTGAATAACAAATAACCATACTCGCAAGAACAATCAATATATATCGTCTCCTGATGCGACGGAACCGTATATTGTGTAACATTAACAAAAAGAGAATCACGACACCAATCTTTTAAAGGCTTATCTCAATCTACCCTGATGGACTACTCTTGATTTTATAATAATCAAATAAATACATAAACGATAACCGAATAGAAGAACAGGAGAATGTATCTAGAAATTTGGGGAATACAAAGAAAGAACTAATACATAACCTGAAAGATCAGGAAAAGGTCTGGTCAATAGTCTAACAAGGAAAAGACCTTGGAGCAATAATCTATACACAGAAATGTTTAAGAAACATGACAAGCATCTGATTTTTTAAACCAATTGAGATGAACAGTTTTTGAAACTCTACAAACCTTTCCTAAATTTTTTGATTGGTAATTTTCTCAGATTTCGTTTTGATAATCTCTTCTTCGCTAAATGTCGACGCTCGCGACATACCCGCACTGCCTACAAAATTATTTGCAACAGCAGAGCCAGTAAAGTTTATTGCACTGTGAGAAAATATCTGGTACTAGAAATTACAATTTTTTTTCGCCTTTTGAAAGCTTACTAGTAATTTGCAGAAACACCTAACATTTCTAAAATAATTCATTTAAACTACACTCACCAAGGATATGCAAAGAACAATAAAACAAAATCCAACAACGGCGATTAAAGGAATGAGGTACTTGACAAGATCGTAATATCCGGGGATGGCGCGTATTGCAACTAAATACCTGCAAAAACCAACATAAGAAACAACAGTACAAACAATTTTGATTCATTTCGAAGAAAAGGGGAAGTAATCAGTTAAAAAATAACTTATCTTAGGAAAAGTACTATTAAATAAATGCAGTTTTCATACTTTAAAGTGTTTATCATCTCAAACGACATTGTCATGAGGCGTAAAAGGTAACTAGTGTCAAAAAGATGTGAAAGTTTGAAATACTAATCATTAATTTAACGAAATAAAAAAGTAAAGTATACAAATGAGCAATACAATGAAGATGAAAATGAGATGGAAGGAAAATCTGGCATGAAACTAACCCTTTATCAGCCGAAAAACGATTCATTACATTCGTCATGCATGCATGACTTATCATTACAACTGGAATTACAATGCGATCTGCATACTTACTGCCAGCCATTGGTACCGGTGAATGGCCTTCGTCGTTAAATACAATCAACGCACTGTATGGATCAGGATATCCTCGTTGCGCGTGGTACGCCTAAACTTTGGATAAAAATGATTCCTTTTGCTTATGAGAATAGATAGTAATGAATTAATAATTGTACAAAATTCATTAGTTTAACATGATGGAATCTGCAGATGCAACAGAACAGAAACTAGTTACTGTTATACAATTCATAAACATTTAATCTTCTTGGTTGTTGATGGTTAGCTAGCAACTTTTGGAATAATAATTAAAGAGGGCAGATATGGAGGTATCCAAGATTAACAAAATTAGTGCAGTACTTACCTTTTCGGAAAAGCTACAATTACCACGGGGTACCACTGCATAGTAATTGATGCATCCAGTGCGATTATTCTGTAAATGCTTCTCTTTCCAATATTTATCCTTTGCTAGCAGGAAGTTTTGTTCTAGCCATATCCCAGCACCTGGATTACGACTGCGTATTTGTCCGATCCGAAGACACCACGTTCTAGGAATAGGCAGGGCGGCCGTCTCTTTGAAAAACACCCTAAGAGTGTATTAAAAAAATCTCTTATGAAAATCCTAACCTAGAGAATAACAGGAGCAGTCAGAAATAATTTACATGTAATGTTCTCAAGTACGACAAGTTTAAAAAAATTCACACATGCTATTCATATGGATGTTGCAACGGTACTAACTATTGCCTGAAAACTGATAAGAAAAAATACACTTACGAAAGTATCCTGACAAGAATCTTCAGGTGTAGTAAAATAAGCACAACCAGTTTCATTAGCACTGAAACTTAGCGTTGGAATTTCACCTCCAAAATCAGCACCTGTTGCATCACATTGCAATACTGCTTGAAACCCACCTGACCTCGGTTCCCACTATAAATTTTTTCCCCTTAGACATGGAAAAAGAATAAACATTACAAATTCCTTATATTTCGATTTTCCCCCTTCATTTAAATCACTTCATTCAATTATGCGCCTAATCGCTATCCCTTATGGATTCCACCAAACTATCAAAGTAGAACCTCAGAAATATCAAATTCAAGAATTCCTGTCAACAAATTTCTGTCCACAAAGCCTTTCTGTCAACAGCTGCCTGATATCAAACAGTCCTCTAAATAATGTACTGTAAGGATACCAGTCAACTCGTTCTATCTAATCCATTATCTGCTCTCACTTCCCACGATCCAGACTTAACTGTCAACTTACACGGTCGCCTAAATTCCTCAAAAATATTCTCCCCTTCGTCCCATCAACAAAAACAGCCTTAATAACACAATAAACACCAAAAGTATCTTATGTGGTTTCAAAATTTGCGACGAAATTTTTATATTTCTAAAAAACATACCACTTCAATGATGTATTGTTCATACGTTGATTTTATGAAAAAACACAGTATAAATAACACAACAATACCACTCTTTATGAAAATACTGTACAAATGCATATCTTCCCGTCAGCTACTTTCAGCAGCATCCAACAATATTATTTTCTGTAAATAAAATTCCTTTCAATTTACTAAAAAACCATTTTATCTGTGACTCGAAATCTGCATATTTGCAGAAACTGAAAGTTACAAATCACAACGACCTAAAATGACCAAACAAAAGGTCCACAAATACCCGAATAAGTGCAATAACATACTCCACAAGAAATAGTATATAAACAGCTTACTATGTCATTGTTCATCACTTAGTAAACAAACCAGTCAGATTATTACACAAAAACACTGAAATAGAAATGAAATATGGAAATTTGCATTATTCAAAATCACTGTGTAGTCATCACCAAAAATAACAGACTTCATATCACATGATACGTACTATTAAGATTCAGTTCAGTGATAAATACATCACATCATAAGAAGTAACCTATGTTGGACGAAGAAACCTGTTTTGCTAATTTACCATTTGCAAACACAATCAATTTTAACCAGTGGTTAAGCATTTTCATTAACTTTATTATTTGTCCCAACAGATCTCATGAAAGTCGTAAAATATTACAGAAACAGAATTGTTCCTCCTTTTTTTCCTTTTGTATTATATTCATTCTTAAAATATAATACTTGAATATTAATAAATGACAATATTTCATATTGCATAACTGAATATATTTAAAAATACAAACAGTTGTAACACTGAAAATGTTAAAAAATATAAAAATTAGAAATTTCGCAGAAATTTCGAGAATGTATTAATGATTGTATCACATTTACATGTAACATTGAAAGACACCGGAGAATATAAAAATCATGAAAGTACTTGAAGGTACTAATTTTTTTTTCCTGCACATCATATCTAAAAGGCAATATTATCGTTGTTGTTATAACATAAAATCAAATAGAAAAGCAACAAATGTATTATTTATGTAAATCTACATTAACATTACTCAATGTCGAATGATATTAATCAAACAAAAACATCTACGCTGGCCTGTGATTCGTAATAAACATTACTAAAAACTTATTACGGACGTACTAAAAACTTATTGCGAAACACTTTCCGAAAGTAAACAATTTATCATAAAACATCTTCGGAAGAAGATATTGTAATAATAATGAGAAAGGAAAACTGAAAGTACACACCCCTTACTTGAACATAAAAGATACGCCATCACTAACGCCCCTGTTCATCAACGTTTTACACTGCGAGATCTGCGCTGCTTTGACAGAACCATTATGCAATTCCCAAACCAATAACAAATAATCAAAGTACTTTCATCCAAAGCAACAACTGACACTTTTTCCACTATCGATTTAGCAAATTTCAAATTCTTCATCAGATTCAAATTTAAAATTTTATATTGTACAGCATATGACAAGGTACAATAAAGTATATTACGTCTTATAATGCGACCAATTTGAATGATTTTGTCGTCCTCAATAATTACTGACATTTCTCACGCCAGTGTCACACTGCCATATATTCGCTTGCATAATAAAATTATCATATCATATCGATACATATTTTGCATATATCTGCAGGAGTGATACCAAGACCTTATGTAAAGAATAAGTTCTACATTTCATTTAAAAATGGATACGTAAAACGTAGGAAACTTAACGTTCTCATCCTTAGTATGACTTATATACTATAAAAACTCATTACGGAGTTCAGCAAGATAGAAAAAAATTAGTGATAAGTCAATAGTACGTCACGATAACAAAGGTTTCAATGCGCAGCATTCACCTTACGGAAACAGACCGACAAGCAGCACTTATCCAGAATCTCATTCAAACTTATTTATAGAATAAATACAAAACCTTAAAATAAACAAACGCTGCGCAATAACTGGACATCCAAGGTAGTAGTAAATAATGGACGGAAGGCTTGCTACATGAACACGGATGGGTTTTAAAATGCAAGGAGTCAGAATTGATGATGATGCAATAAAGGAGAAAATGATAATTTCTAAACATTAAAGAAATAATGATTTTTAAGAACTATGGCTTTCACTCAGAGACTTTTATGAAAGAGCTTCACGTAGCAAAGCCTTACCTCTGTAGATGACGAACAGCAAAGGTAATCTTTGATTAAAAGCACAAGAAATTTCAAACAATCACAAATGCAAACACTTTGCAAATCCAGCAACAAATGTACTCACTAAGCATTTATACAGTGGGAAATAAAAAATAGGACTATGGAATTCTTGAAGAACACATAACAGGTTTATCTGAACTGAAAGGCCAAAAAATGAGCATATCTTCTGATTGCAAGACTTTCGAAATCCTGTTGTGAGTTCTTATACTGTAACCAAAATAGTAATGATGTTGGCTATATGCTGACACGATTGATACTTACAGCAACGGCTCGCTGCGCCCGCTGCTGCTTCGTGCGCTCTTTAAATTCTCTTTGTGTCCGGTCGAAACGACTATTTGAACGATTTTTTGTTGCTCCACGAAACTGACCTTCAACATTACTTTTGGGACGTACAACATAATCCTTTTGGGACGGCCGAGGCACACGCGCGCGCATTATAAAACCTTTATCACCAGGACGAGGCTCTGATGTTTCCTTTTCCGCATCTGAGCTTTCTGACCCAGCACTAAAAATGATCCGAAATAACAATAGCACTCACTGCACTGTTGCGGCAATTAGACTTCATCGAGTAACCAATCGAACACATATGATTTCAAATAAAATCAAAAAAGATAAGTTTTAGGTTTCAAGGGATAAATGTTGAGAGCAATTTTATATAATACAATCATCATTTTGCAGCAACCGAATATGCTAACAATTCTATAGAAAAAAGTACACCACATATGAATTTTATAAAAATCAAAATCTCATCAACAACTGGGATTTGAAACAGCAAGATAACATACTCTAAGCGGCGCCTTTTAGCTTCTGGTAACTGCGCATAATCACGCTGTATACGCTCATCCTTTGTCATTGAACGAAAATCTGTGTCTAGCTAAAAATAGAAGAGGGGAGATTCTCAGATATAATTTTAATACTTCTCCTGAGAAAAAATTTATGTGAGGTTTTATGACTTTTAATAAACAAACATCTTATAAGGCACTCTCGCTTGCTAATCAAACAGATATATTCCATTTTAAAGCAATTCTCGTAAAACAGTGTTGATACCAACAGAGGCAAACATTAAAAAAGAGAAAAGAAAAATATCTCTATTAACTAAAAACTGTTTTTCATTATGCCACGAGGCTTGTATCAAACCTGCCATCAAATGAACTGATTACCTGATTTTAGAATCGAAATGAATATTAAAATGTATAATGAGAGAAAAAAAAAAAAACGGAAAAAATGAAGAATTATGCACCTGAAAAATGGGTCTAGCCCAATCGCTAATCAATCGTGCAGCAAGAGCTTTATTCTCTTTAGTTTCACGTGGGTGCTTGTAGAGTAGCATTACAGCACGCCCTAATCCAGATTGTTTCAAAGTCCCCGGCTCTAATCGATTAAAATCTTGCAGAATTTTTAACAAATCTGTTCGAATTTCCAGTGCAGGAAGTGATTTGTCAGGTAACGGTGCTAACCATTCGGATATCACGTTCATCATGCCATTGTCTATAAAAATATATAGAATTTATTAGATATCCAAAATATTTTCCCACAAGTCCCATAAGATCATACAAGGCTTTGTCAAAATATAAAACAAGGAAGATGTTTTGATTTGGTCAAAAGATAGCTATTGCGGAAGTATTTCTTAGGTAGGAATTCCCGCTAACTTATGTCTGGAAAACTTTATCTTCGATCAGAAATAACTTGCAAGAATTTAAAGTGTCCAAGAAGTAGTATTAACTCACCGATAATAGCCTCCATTAAATCATGCTTTATTAACATCGCCTTTACATGTGGTAACATTTTACGTTTCTGCAATGCGGGCCGACGTTCCATATTGGAATGACGGTCATCCTAAACATTTCATTAAAATTCTATGGAAGATAGTTGTGAACAACGAAGATATTTGAAACTAACCTAAAATAAGTAGGTGTTACATTAATAAGCAGATAGAATTTGAAAACTTGTAACAGAAGTTTCATTTTCCTCAGATCATTAATTTACGAATACCCATATTTCAAACACTTCAGAAAAAATAGAATTATAAGCATACTTTTGCTGCAGCTTTCATAGCATCAATAAGCATTTTAATTTGATCATCATAGGCGCCACCAACATCAATGGAACCATCTCGTCGACGTCTTCTTGGTCTCCGTCGCTCCGCTTTTTTCTCTCGCATCATCGTGTCAAAATCCCAAACTCGCCTGGAAACCATCAGACAATTTATAAAATCAAAAATAAAAAAAAAAAAGAAACTATATGGTTGAGTATATTTACTCACGATTGAACAAAAAAACCAAACTATTTCAAATTCTGTCGCATACGACTGTTAGTCTGTTCAGTTAAAACTACCTCTGGATGTAAGCAGTATGCATGTAAAATGCTTCTTAGAGAAAGCTTTACCCGTCATCCTCGTCATTTTCATCCCGAACATAACGTGGCTCATCATCATCTCCCTCTTGGCCATTTCCTTCAGCCTAAGTTAAAAAATAAACATTAAATTAGTTAATAGGCTTTTATTTCCATAACTTCTCTTTTTTTTTCAGCTTAGGTTCGAATAAACTTGTATACTGAAAAAATTCAGTTGTCTGAACAGAAGAGAGAGTTACTCTTACGTAACAAGTATTGTTATTTCGAAACTTAAAATTTAACATTCCTTTGTGTTTTAGACAGAAAAAAAGACTCAAATATTGAAAATATAATATGCAGCTACAAATTACTATCAAATACCTGGTATTGTGCCTGAGCTGCATCTTCATCCTTTTCATCATCGCTATCTTCACCGAATATATTGGTCATCAGTTCACCAACACCAACTTCAGCACGCTCACCATCACCTTCCGATTCTGAATCATCTCTGGAAAAGTAGCGAGGTTGTTGAGAGATCGACAAACTATGGTTAGGAAGTCGAAGTTTTACTTAAAAACTACTGCTTTACTAACCGCAGGGATTACTACTTCCTATCAAATTTGAAATCAGTATCATTATAATAAATTATTAGCAGTGCAATAACCTTGACTTTGGGGTCATTGAAGCAGGATTCACATTATCTTCTTCATCACTGGACAACATAATGCGCCGCGGTTTCGATGGACCAGCCTGCTTATCTACAACTTTGTTCCTCAAAACCAACATTGCTTTATTTATAAAAAAGGGATTTTGAAAAACTTTAACAAGTGAAATATGATTGAGAAGACAAGATAAGACCGCCTGTCTACAAAATTGGAATCAGAATACTTATTTCATGCACCTAAGCATGAAAAGCTATTTTATCACAACCTTCGTCCCTATCAGAATCGTGATCATTTCCTTCATGACTTGCTTCTGCCTTTTCTTTCTCACTATCCTCATTTGTCGAATCAGCATCTTCTACTACTGCCTTGACCTCGGAATGTTGTTCCAAATCTTCGCTGTGGTCAACACTGTCCTCCTCTTTCAGCTCCTCCACAGTCCTGAATCACTCAAATCCGTTACATTCAACATACTGTGAAATACATTTGTATATTTTTACTTCACTTTTCCACTGCACTTCTTATAATCACTTTTATACTTAACTTCCGAGTAGAATCAGTAATCATATGCTCACTATGAAGCACGCCTTCTGCTTGAAGGTTCCTACAGCCACGTAACGAAATAAGGGAACAATGAAAAGTTATAAACATTTTTCCTTTCACGAAAAAAAGTAAAACACTTCACTATAAAAACAAACTTGGGTGATGATGAATGTGAATGAGATGAAGTGGTATCTTTTTCATGTTCATTGTCAACGGTATCTCTTGCATCATCAGTATTACTGCTTGTATGAGAAGCCTGCTGAAACAGTAAAACAATAATCGCTATTTTAACAAAATAATTTCCTTTACTACTTTGGTTAATTCATCATTTGGAAGTCCTTTCAAAACTACTCAACCATTCTTAAATTGTTTAGCACATCTAATTTCCACAGAATCCACATAACACCTTTAGATAATATGCTTATCAATATAGAAAAAATATCTTGCTGAAAATAAAATATAAAAGATACATCTATAGATCCAGGTGGACTTAAATCAACATTCTCATTATCTCGACTATTGTCGAAGCTCCCAGATTCATGAACATCAGCATCACCTTCTTCCGACTCTGCCATCTGACGTATAATTATTTGTTAAAATATGTCATATCACTTACTACTAACAGCAATATGGTATTTTTATTATCATACTAAAATGCATGTTCATATTTAAAATTGGAGTAGTTTGAAATAGGAATTACGTTCTTATCTGATATACTAAAGTACAAGAAAAATGTAGAAAGAGTCAAATATAACTAACTTATTATAATTTATAAATTTAATCAGAACTGAATTTCACAGAAATATTAGAGATGAATGATAACACAGGGAGTAAATGAGTAGGAAATTAGAAAAAAAACCAAAAGAACTGTGTCGCATACGCCTATCACCACATTGCTAAACACACAAAAGAAATGCACAGACCATTCCAACTACGCTCATGATGTGTAGCGCTACGTTTCATATTGGGTCGATATGAAATTTCACAATTCCACGACAGTATCGTATCTTCATCGTTATCATACACATCGGTACAGGTTGAACTTTTTTTTCTTCAAACTATACCCGATGGTCGTCCACAGTAGCACTCTTTCCTAAAGTATTATCATCTATTGTATAATATGTCGCATCACTTACTAACGGTAACATGGCATGTCCCTATTTAAAATTGGAACAGCCTACAATAAGTAATTTGAAATACTAAAATACAAGAAAAATGTAGAAAAAATCGAATATAACTAATCTACTATAATTTTTTTAAATGTTATGCACCAAAGGACACATTTCCCGCTACAGTAAAATATACGCACTTCACAAATCTCTCATCTCACTTTCAATGAGACACAACCATACCACATTGTGATGCAACCCAATTACAGTACAGTTTTGTCACGATGACCAATGAGATGTAGTGATGTAGATGAGATGTAGATAATTTGTCAGATGGATGTAGTGAGGTGATTTATTTTCAAAGGTTTCAAGACAAAAAAGCATTCTGTAGCATATTTGCCTCGAAACACTAGTCGAGGCCCAGTCTGAAGTCATACATTGTTGCCGGTATACTTCTATTATCTAGCTCCATGAGCCTAACGCTTGGAATCCTCAAACTAGGTAGCATCAATTCTTTGAACTCTCTTTTGATTTTATCAAGTGCTGTTTTTTCTTCTGTTACTATTCACTGCACTAATCTTTCTATCCAAGTTTCAGTCTCTTCATCTTTCCATCTAACTCTATAAGCCATACACCTGCTAGGCTTATTTATCTTTAAATACTAACTATATCGTTTATACTTCATTATTCCTAATAATTTATCATTACTGTATTGTATGTTTGTTTGTATTTATATTTGTTTCAAACAATTTCACAGTTCTTAAGTTGTAGATGTCGCTTTTTTTACGATCGGTAATTTAATTTCTTCTATTTATACTTATTATTGGGACTACTTTTTTATTTTTTTCTTTTTTTTTTGAAGTTTCAGAGAATTAAAGGTAGCAGAGCGGTGAAGAAATCTCACAAAAAAAGAATTTTTTTTTT
>PQVD01003405.1:0-17681 GCA_003012265.1 Setaria equina
AATTTCCTAGAAAAAAAAAAAACATTTAGGTTAAGCTAATTACCTTTTTCCTTTTTTTTTTTATCAAGCTAACTAATGAAAAAACATATTGAGTTTTATTAAAGCCAACCATTAAAATAAAAAGTTTTGGTCATGTGAATTTTAAGTCACGAACTCCTTTCCATTCCAAAGAACCAGTAGCTGGATCAAATTTAATTTCTGCTGTTATTCCATCAATTTATGGTTTTTAAATAAGTAATGTAATGAAGTTTTGGTAATAGCATTAGTTAATCGTTTTAAATAAAAAGTTAATTAATTACTACTGTTTGAGGAGCATCGTACTATTTATGCACAAATTGTCCAACAATAACTTTCTTTTCGGTTCATTTAGAAAGTCCAAAATCTCCGATTCGAAAATTTCAGTTCTTATTTAGTTAAAACTCCTAAAATCCATTCATACAATTTGAATTTTAAGACTTTGTCTTTTGCATTTTATGAATTTGTAATTTTTTTTTTTAGGGAGAGAGGGAGAGCGCTAAAAGTAAATTTAAAAATATGAAGTTTTTCGAATTCTGATATGATTTATATAAATAAGAGTTACGTTTGCATTTTTAGTTGTGGAATTATAGTATTTATCAATAAATTGATAGCAGCCTTTTTATATCTCCTTCCCTTCAAAGCTTTCCTAATTCCTTTCAGATCTTAAATTTTGAAATGTCACGAATTTTAATTCGAAATTAGAACCGTTCAGTTTTAGCGAACTGGATTTCTGGCTCAAAAAAGATTTTTTTATGAAAGGAATGTTAAACCGGTTTGATGAAAATACAAATAATTACAACTGACGATGATTAGCAAAATGATTTTTTTTTTTACATGTCATTCACAGGTATTTGCACATCCGTTTTATAAATCGTACTGGACAAAAATAAACAAAATTTGAAGTTTCAGAAAGACAGAGAGGATGAATCACGTTTCAATACGGTTTCATTGCTTGCTTTTTCCAATTTCGCCAAAAAAAAAAAATGAAAGCACCTTTTCTATTTCTTCTGCAATTTTAATTCCTACAACAATTCTTTTATTTTATTTGTTTTAATAATAAACATTTCATTTTGAATTTTGTAAGGCAAAGGAAAACGAATCTTTGTGGATTTTTTCATCCAGAAAGCAAATATTTATTCTTATATAAATAATGAAGGAAGAAATATGAAATGTTCTCGAATTATAATTTACAGTTAATCGATATTTCATTTTTCTATTTTTAGCAAAATAAGCTCAGTAAAGCTTGGAAGCAAACCCCTTATTTTGCTCTTTACCTTTTGTTTAATTACCACTACCTTCCTTTAACAAATGATATGATGAATTTATTTCAAAAACAACACTTTTTACTGCACAATGTATCTGTCAGCCTTATGTCGATTTTGTCGCGAGAATTTTCAAACATCGAAATGTCTGATTTGATCCTTTCAGATATTTCAATGTTTGAAAATCCTTGTGACAAAATATTGTTGTGGTCAAGTTTTCTGAAGTACAACATCTGAAATGACTTGAAATTTATTCCCTACTCTTCAGTTCCTTCTTCAGGTTATAATGAAGTGGTGCAGAAGTGAAAGTATTCAAAAGGCCACTGACACCATTCAGTTCGTCTTTTATGGGTAACAGTTGTTGAAGCTCTTTTTCATTTTTGCTTTTCAATGTGTCATACTTTAAGGCTTTTAACTATTTAAATTTCTTCACTGCCTTTAGTTTTCTGTGATTATAACACTATTTCCCTGCATTCCTCTCACCGTTTCACTGTTTCCCAGAAACAATCCAAATGAAAACTTTTCTTCTATTATCTTCCTTTCTGTTGCTTCTGCCGCTCATCTTTCTCTCTCGAAATTTGATGTAAATTTTACACATTCCATTATGAAATCTCTTTCACCACTTTACAGTACAATCCATACTTCTCTGCTCTAAAATACCCCAATTATAATCGTATCGATCACAAACTTCCCTGTTATTATCAGTTTGTTTGCTCACAATCGGATCATTTTCTAACTGCAAAACTTTCAGTGTGCTTTTTTCATTTTCTGTTATTCATTAATTTCACTGTTCTGCTTCACCACCCCGCTAGCACGTATTTTCTAATTAGTGATAGTACTGTTTACTGTATGGTACTAAATCTTCAAAATTTCAACTGATTTCTATTCTGACATATTTTTGATCAATTTATGAGAAAAGAAACGGACGAGAAAAGTAAGAAGAAAAATCTTGCTTCAGATGGTGATAGTGACTTAAGTCCAGAGAATCAAGGCAACAGTGCAGCTGATCAGAATCAAGAAGCACAAGAAGAAATTATCAAGCCGGAAGGTAAGCATGATGATAATGGAGTAGAGAAGGAAGCTAAATTAATATCGGAGTTAGGAACTACCGGTTTCTCTTTCATGTTGAAAAACAGCTGCAGAGGTAATGATGATGTAGAATGTGCAGAGAGAAAAATGCATCAAGAAGAAGCCTCTAATCCGGAGACTTTAGATTTCACTTCAACTTCATCAAGCACAAGCGAAAAGAGAAATGGTCCGGAAGAAAAAAAAAGCTCGAGGGGAAGTGACTGGAAGACTGAAAGAAATTTTCCTGGAAAGAAGGAAGAAAAACATCCGCCTGAAGTGGAAGATATTGAAGCTTCTAAAGTTCTAGCTAATTCAGCAACTACTGACAACAATTTAGCAGAAGTTTCTGATGCCTCTATCTCAGATGCTTTACAGAGCCCGGCCGTCTGTGAAATGGAAGTAATTAAGAAAATGTATACTGTGGGTAATATGCAATGGATTCATGAAACAGGAATTGAAGGAAATATGGAAATATCGGAACCGAATATTTTAACTCAAAGTAATCAAAATGAAAAATTAACCCAAAAGGATGGAAATCTGGATGAAGCTGGTATTATGATTAATGACAAAATTGGAAGATCGCCAGAGCAAGTGAATATTATCAATATTCAGGATTCGAAAACAGATACTTCCTTAGACGACACTACAATATTTAAAACTAACATTGAAGTGGATGATAATTTCGCCGATTGCAGTCAAAATGTTGGTTTACAGAGCAACACATTTACGGAAAAAATTAAGGGACTTGAATTACTAAAAATTGAAAATGAAAGTGAGGACATGGAAGGGGTTGGAAATGAAGAGCTTCAAAAATCTTCGCAAATGATGAATGTGTCAGAATGTGTACCATTTACCACTGAATCTCTGAGAGTTTCAGATGAAGCTTTTATTCCGGATGAAGCTTTCAGATCACTAGAAGATTCTGACATCTCGAATAAAATGCTGAGAGAAAAGCCGCCACTTTCTGATGATTCCATCCAAAAACTAGATGCTTCGGAAATTCCGAAAAGACACAATGAGTGGATAGATAATAATGAAGAGCAAGATTCAATCAGTGAAACTTCGGTTGTAGAAAATTTTCCAACAAATCAGTGTGAAATTTCTTACGGCCTGGGCCTACTGAAAGATTTTGAAGAACCAACTGAAACAGCACATCCGAAAAATAAATTCTACGGAGCCATAACTAATTTCTGGAAGCATGCGGCTTTTAGTAAAAAACGTGCCGAAACTACCGTCTCGTCTGAGCAGTGCAGGAATTTGTTTCCAGAAGTTACACAAATATCAATTCAGCCCAATCGAACTTTAACGCTTACGGAATCGTCAGAAACGCTTGTATCTTCCTCAGAACCTATGAAACTTTCCGAAACGTCAACAGAATCCACAACGAAAATAACTACTTCTCTTTCTCACGGTGATGTTTCCTCTCCGCTTCTAGATGATACGGGAACAGATAGAAATTCCGGCTACTATTCGTCTGATGATAATTTATTGCAAAATTCACTTAACTCTACAGTTACCGTAAACATAGATTCTGATACCGCTTCGGAACCTTTGCAAGTAATAATACCAAATCCATTAAGTGCAAGTGATGAAACCATCAAAGATCTGGATGATTCATTTGGGAAAATGGGAAGTTCAAAAAAAGAGAAGAAAGGGAAGACCGAATCTACGAATTTACTTGCTTTTGGCTATAAGGTACGATTTTTTTCTCTTTTTTTTAGTGATTTGCCCATTGCGTAATTTACCTAATCCTTTAAAAGCCTGTACTACTTTTTAGGCCTATCTTGATTGCTGAGTGTATGTGAACTCATTCTAGTCTTGAAACAGCTAGTGGTACTATCCCCAAGAAAAGGAAAAAGGGAAGAGGAGGGGATCAGTGTCATATTTCAATACAAATGAAATTCAATACAAAATTTGACAGTTTTATCGCGAATGAAATCACTTTCTAATTCTTTTTGGTTCGAAAATTTCCCACTGAATGAAAAACAAGTCCCGTTCTGGAAATTTAATTAATAGCTCATTCTGTGTGGAAGACGTTCAGAAAGGTAGAGGTGTAATTGAAGACATTTTTGCAAACCTGAACAGGTTCAACCATGTCGGCCTTCTCTTTTCCACCATTCAATTGATTCATTCATTCAATTCTGATGATTCATAGATATCAATAATTTAATCAAATCTGTCAGAACACTTCATCCTTAGAATGATAAGCTTGTGATTATCCATCCTCAACAACTTTTTACGTATTTCATATTTTTGCTTATACATCTCAGTGAATTTCCGGTTGTAACTCTTTTCACTATTCCCAAAATTTGATGATTAAGACAGATTACTTTTAATTACTGTTTAAAAATAAAAATAATTTCCTTTAAGGACATATACAAAGGAATTGGAGATAATCGAATGACTATTAGTTTTCATTTTACGAAGCATCAATCTTTATAATTTTAATACCGTTTAAAATTCGGTGTTTAACTTTTACAAACTTGTTGAAAAATCCACTTAGTCCGTGTAAAATCTCTAATAAATGAGAGTTAATATTCTGTTAAAAATGTGGTAAATACAAATGTAGAATAGCATCTAATCTTTAAGCAATAATTCTAATTTACATAACAAATGCTGAATGTTTATTTATTATTAAACTGAAATTAAAATCCGGAAGTTGCACATTTAGCCTGGAATTTCGTGGCATGTGTCCCTTAATAATAATGGATCGTTAAAGTCGCAGGTAACTAAGTCGGAAATTTTAGTTCGGTCCATGTTTTTTTTAATACAGAGCTTCAAAATTTTTCCAGGATGCAGTATACTATTAATAGAAATAGCAGGTAGCATCATATTAGGTAGTTCATGTTTAGTTGATCAACTAAAAGTGAATTGGTTGAACTAATTAGATCAGATTCAAGAACTTCAAGTGTAATGACAAACTTCCACGCGATGAATATTGCGTGTATGTACGCGTTGGATGTTTGCGTTACGTATACAATTATTTGCACAAGCTATTGGCTGAAGAACAGATGGACGGAATGTGAAGTAATGTTTTAATCCGAAAGGAGAACTGTTTTTGTACTGCCGAGCATGTACATGTCAACCACAAATAAATAATTTTGCGGAGAGGATGCTTCCTTGTCCTTCAGACGGAAAGACCTTGACGAAGGAACGGCTAGTTCGCCTTTTTCGTTCTGTCTTGTTGAATTCCGAATTATTCAATCTTCCAGAAATTCCTCTCCACTAGGAAATTGTTTTATTCTACTGAAAATAACAACTACTTTTAGTTTCAAGATCCTCACTTGCAAGTATTAACTGATATGAAAAATGTATTCCACGTCTACCCATCCAAAACCAAACAGGAAAATGGCCAACTTTTCCGACAAGTGAAGAGCTAGAAATTGATTTATCTTATGAAGTAGTCGGGAACAGACCACCTGAATTCCTTTTCAGCTAAGTTAGCATTACAAGAAGTTGACAGCAGATTTAGAGAGAGCTGAAAAGGTAGGAAAAGTTGAATGAACAAATTTCTTTTGCAAGTAAACGTATCCAAGAATTGAGGATTCATTATATTTCCAGCAACTTCGAGACTCAACAAATTATTATCTAAAGTACCATTCCTTCCCGGAATAAGATTGCAAATTCCTGATCAATTATTCATTACATTGTTATATTTTCTGTATTCCGTCGTCTTCGACGACGTGTAGCTTCTTAGAAAGTCTTCTACTTCAAACAGTATTAACCCTTTCCCATATTTCTGGCTACTAGTGGAATGGGGATGCTAACGAACAAGCTCTGAGCTCTGACAGATAGGCACCTTAGTAATGATGACATTTCTCCACGGTAAATGTTTTAGATTAATTAATGAGCAATGTCATATGTCTTATCTTCTTCGTAGTTCTTCGAAGATTCATCCAAATATCGAAAGGACATGTGATATAAGACAAAGGAAACTTAGATGAGAAAGAAGCATGAATTACGTTCACTTTTCACTGTAGGTTACTCCCCATGAATCCATCAATGGTAATTAGTGATAATCCCCAAAACAATATTATCACTACCAAGACTCGTTATCACTTTTTTAAATTGATGTTAACAGGTATTTAAAGGGATGTGGATCGACATGTTTAATCACACATGCAAGTACTTAATGTTGTAAATCTGCTATTCATTTGTGTAAATCCGATTTTACGCATCAAGTAGTTAGAGAGGAAAGGGAGCAGAAGGGTTGAGATCGAAATTTGGCTAGCGAGATGGGTACTGTTACGAGTACCTGACCTCCGTGTAATACTTACTCTCCATTAGGTCTGAATTCCGTGTACTACTTTCCATTAGGCCTGACCTCCGTGTACTACTTGCTCTCCGTAAGGCTCAGGTCCATTCAGATGTAGAAGATATCGCCAGTGACCTTCCCACTGCTCCCTTTCGGTGGGAAGGATCGTCACTCAGAACCTCCTGGAAGAAACAGAGAGAAACGAAGAGAATAAAAAAGAGAGAGAGAAAGAGTGAGAGAGGGGTCCCTTTTCTTTTCCAGTTTCGAACGACCAGTTGTGGGTATGGGTTGCGTGAGTGGCGTGTATCTACAGAGAAGATCATGTGAATGAAAAGGTTAAAGTTCACATGTGATTTCTGTTGGAATGTGAGGGGATAGCATTTGTTAGAGAGAGAGAGGGGGCAGTTCACGTCGCAGATATAAAGCCACGCTTGCAAATAACATTAAGTCCAATAAGTACATTACACAATGGCGGCATAACAAGATCGGTCAAAGGTCATCCTAATTCATTTTCGGCTAGAAATTCAAAGGACTTGACTAATTTAAAAACTTTCCTGCACGAACACAATTTTAACTGCTGCTGATAATGCAAATCTTACAGATTGATTCCATTATGTTTGGGTCGAAGAAGTACAAAGGAAAGGATAGTGGAAGTCTACGAAGTTTCCGGTCAGAAAACGGCCATCATCAGCCTGCGTCTTCAAGCTCATCCGTACGATCACTGGTTCGTCTCTCTACCAATCCTTCTCTAGGTTGCCAAAGCTTTCATCACATTTCATATCAAATGTAAATATGCTAATATCCCTCAGACTTCATTATTATAGAAGTTTACATATATATGTGTAGTAAATAAAAGAAATTAAAGTCCTTCTGTTCTTCATTCTTCCAATTTCTTTTTCCTAATTTCGTCTCGTAGACACTCCTGTCTCGCCCATATGTTTGAAATTTTGCAAGAAATATTGGAACAAAAAGGTGTCCATTCGGCGGGAGATTTCAAATTTAAATTTTTGATTCAGAAATTTGCCCCAGGAAACTTTCTCAGGATTTTGAGTTCTTGTATCTGGAGGTGTGTTTTTGTTCTTAGAATGCTTTTTCTCACTTCCGTTAATAGTTTTCATTGTTTTGAACCCAGTCATTTACTCAGTATGATTTTGCGTCTTCTTTTTTAATTTAGAGCAAAACTTTCAGCGTAGTAAGTTCCTCAAATTTGAAATGAGAGGTTGTAATGTCCTTTTACTGCATTTGTTCCTGGTCGATAAAATGATAGAAATGCGAGGTGTCCCATAATTGTTAACATATCATTTTTTTCACTCCAAAAGTGTGGTTTATCAGCAGCAAGTTTTAGCCAGAAGCAGCTTGCACAAGCTTACCAGAAACAAGTAAAGCAGTAATGGAGTCCAGTTATTATGAGGTTAACAAGATGAACGATGATCAGATTAATGCTGCATTTGCTGAATTACTTGTAAGGCATTCTTTTTAAAATTATATAGATAAGTTTTCATTGTTACCTGCCGAAAACTTTTTTTAAGTAGTTGGACTTTTCTATTTACTGATAAAAACTGATGTAAAAGAAAAAAGTTTGTATTTCGGACATTCGTATTTTATAGTAGTTTGGAGGTTGCCAAAGTTTTCTAAAAATGTCTAAATTTAGAATTTTAAAAAACTCTTAGTGATTGCTTATTAACAGTTGTTGATTTGCAGTAAAATTTCAGAAGCAAATGAATATAAAGGATGAAAAATTCCATGCATTATTAGCAGACAATGATATGGAAAAGAAACGTCAAATGGTTTGTCAGTCCCAAAGGCTTAATATAGCTACACAAGAGAATTCGAAGGTTTCTTCTTAAATTATTCCGGAATTAGCCTGCTTTACATCTAGAAACACTAAACTAAAGACTGGATGAATTTCGAATAACTTCACGGAGTAGTTTCTCAAATTCATCAAATGATTTTATTCAGAGACCGGTTGATCTAATTCGACGCATTGAAAGGGTGTTGGCAGCAGGAGAAGAAGCCAGATTCATGAAAGATGTATTGAAGGATTTGAAAGTCCAGCTTAGTGTGCAAAAGGTGGATTGGATTAAAGAGGTATAATTTTTTGGTATTGGTTTCCGTAATCCTGTAATTAATTAAAGATCAAAATATCACTCATCATGAAACTGTTAGTGGCGGTTTCATGAGAATATTATTTTGATCATGATTTCATCTTCAGTGTAATGTGAAACATTTATAAAGGAAGTTGAAAGCTTGCTTTTTGTTATTATAAATAATGGGTAAGGGGCACTTGGCAGAAAAGTGGTCTTCGAAAAAGGGGAGAAGCAGTATAGATTATAAAAGTCGAAATACAGCAGTAATTTATTACTAGATTCATTTGTTTCAATAACAGAAAACAATAAACTTTTTCTTTTGTTGAATCAAAAGATTATGAAATGAGGCGAAACAAAGTATGCAAGAAACTTTCATATGCTTTTATAGTTTGGCAACCAAGGTGGTCTTCAGCTACTATTTCACATTATGAGTAACCTCATCGAATCTCTGTGGTTATCGGAGAATTCTGAGCGCGAGGAAGAGCACGCCTTGCAACTTCATGACAGTGTCAAATGTCTGAAATCCATTGTCAATACATGGGTAGGTATTTATCTGGAATACTATAGATTTATTCGAATAATCCCAAAAAGATATGCGAAAGTTCTTGAATTTTGTTTCAAAGATCTTCAAAGTAAATGTTTTGATTATTTCAAGTTGGAGATTGGGTCTTCATTAAGTGCTCATTTTTAACTTGAAATATTTCATTTCAAGCTTTTCTTAGTTGAACTTCAATTTTGTGCAGGAAATTGTGTTAAATTGAAATTTGGGATGATAATTGTTTTGATTTTGCACTGTTCCTTTCAGCCGGGAATGGAAATGTGCTTCAGGCGTCAATCGAAAATGTTTTCATGCTTGGTTGGAGTACTTTCCATTGCTTCAGGCAAGCCGTCTTTGGACCACTGGGATTCATTGAAATTTGCAACAGTGAGTCTGTTGGGTGTCGTTACTTTCGTCAATGATGATAAATTTGAGCTGAAAGGGTAGGTTCTTTTTACATTGTGGAGGTGATTTTAAGTGCAAAAAGTGTTCTTTTATTGCTTCATGTTTGATTTGATAAGTCTGTTTCAAAATTAAAGTTTAAAGCCGTTTCCATCAGTACGTTACATGTTGGGTTTGTAGACGTGAGACGCTACTACAAGCTTTGACCAAAGAAGCTGAAATACGAAAATGCGATAGGTTTCGTTGCATTGTCAGTTGTCTCAACAAGTCGAATCGTCTCGATGTTGTGGTTGGTTTAATTTCGGATAATTTTGCAAAATTCATTAAACATTCTTTTAGTGCTGCTTAATTTTCTCATCGACAACGATGAGTGAATCACTTCAAGAGTTACTGTAAAAGAAAAAGAGCCATAATCAAAAGGAAAAAGATAGTCAGTATTTCAGAAGAAGGCCATGACGTTAGTAAATGTCATGCTGGATGTGCCGGAACCGGATGATACAACAACGGAAGAAGGTCGTGCATCTGCCGAAGCTGCTTGGCAAATTCGGATGCACTGGAGAAGTGAATTCATGCGTGCAGGCATGTACGATTGTGTTCAGGTTAGATTCAGTTTACTCAAAATTTGATCTATTTAAGTTCACAATATTTTAGTCAATACTGAATCTAGTATTTAAATATTTTTTTAAAGTCATCAGCAACATCCGCTACCAATTGATGGAGAAAATGATATTTTTGAGACTATGCTGCGTATGATGTAATTTACATTTGAAGCTTCAGGAAAATTTTTTTTTACAGTCGTAGGCAAGATTTTCAGTTGAAAGAGGAGCGCTGTTAAAAAAATGATTTATAAGTGAAATTAAATAAATCTATAGTTACTCCGAAAGATTTTTATTTCTTCAACCAGTTCGAAAGGATTCAGCTGCTAAACTAACATATCGTTAATAAATGCAAACAAAGTCCATGTTTATAGTTTTTGGAAAGTTGTACTCTGGAAGCAGTCAAAAAACAGTATGATAATTTTTGCCGAATCAAAGAAGCGGACTTCGCTGAACTTGTCAATCGATTTGAACAAATGTTCGTTCATTGTTATAGAGTTGCTATTTTTATTAGAATTGTTATGTTCCCAATACAGCACTTCTTGTAACCGTTGCTGTGTGGTGCCTGAATCGTATATTAACTAATACTTCAGAAAAGGAGAATATGAAGAGGTAGACTGTTGCTATAACATTTTGCTAGCGGGTGTGAGGAACACAAGAGCCGAAGGACCATTTTTGAGCATTCTGCAACACCTTCTTCTGGTAACCGATGATGCTGACGTAAGGCAAGAATTTGTCAGATTTGTCAAAAACTGCATCATAATTTTAGATGGTTAAATTGCTGTCGAAATATCAGATATTCTAAATTGCTTCAAGTGCTTTATTTGGCAGGGCAGAATATTTCCGCTTGATTGAAAACTGCATTTCTGAGATAGTTTTACCAAAAACATGTGTGGATCCTGATTTTCGCGGGAAGTTCGAATTTACACAGGATGTTACTCATTTTCTCGGTCAGTAAATTTTTTATGAATCTTATTTTGTTGACAATCTCTGGAGAGTTTAGCTTTTCGTAGTATTTTTTTCCATACCTTTTTTCTTATAGATCTCTGTATATATCTTTTGACTACTTTCAGATGCACTAGAGGATAGCGATGAAAGCAAGCAGACAAATAAACGTGTCGAAATGGCAACACAAGCAAAAAATGAAGCATTAGCTAAATTAAGCCAGTATTATAAGAGAATGGAGGAGTTTGCGAATGAAACAGAGCAGCTTAGAAGACATGTAAAGTCTTGTAAACGTTCACTATATTAAGCCTTTTCGGCTTTCATATTTAGTTTCGAGATATGTGCTCATTTTTATAGATAGAAAATCCAAGTGTGCCGCTTCCTGCAGCAACAAACCGTTTGCCGCCACCATATACCTATGGCGAAACAAATTTGAAGTTACCTTCTATAACAGGAGGTCCTCCTCCACCACCTTCATTATCATCTGTCTTAGAACTTGGCCAGGGAACTATTCCTCCACCACCACCGCCACCCCCTCCACCTCCACCTCCACTTCTGCGATCTGGTATGTTTGTCTTAAATTTTAACCTTTTATGTATAAAGAATTTATAGAAAGAACTTTCAGTATTGCAGTAATATTTTTCTTACAATTCTGTTGCAGGAGGCGGTCCTCCTGCACCCCCTCCATTACCAAGCACAAGAGGTCCTCCTGGACCACCACCACCACCTGATTTGGTAAATAAAATGGCTAGCCCCGAATTACCAGAATATCTTAAGAAGAAACCACGTCGTGAAGTAAATGTGCCAATGAAGAAAATTCCATGGAGCTCAGCAACAGTGGGTTTTTTAGAGACTTTCAAATCCTTACTAAAATTGAGCAGTTTAACTAACTGTTTATTCTCCTAAACAAAATTCCTTCAGATAAAACCTAAAGAAATTAGTAAAGAATCTTTTTGGGCGCAAACAGCTGAGGAGAAATTCGCGAATGAACGGATGTTTGAAACATTGAAGAAAAAATTTTCAGCAAAGTGAGAATTTTTTAGCCTTATTATTTAGAACGAAAATTTTAGCACGCGGTTTTACAGCATTAGCCTTAGCAGTAGTTCAGATATTTCCAGGTATTTGAGTAGTTCTGGCAGCATCAGAGTTGGGATTCGTGAATAGAATAGGTTCCAATTCTTAAGTTCCAATATAAGAATTTTAAGAGCTGAGAAATATCAAGGGGATGATTAAATGAGAAAGTTATGATCTATAAAAATGCTTCCAAAACGGTTTTACTTGTAGTCGACAAGGTAATACTGAGTCGGATTCAACGACAAGTGGAAAGAATTTACCAAAGAAAAAAGTTCGCAAACCGCTGGTTATACAAGATGAAAAGATGTTGCAAACTCTTGGTATGCAGATTCTCAGTTGCTAAGGTTTTTCTGAGTTACAATAATTTTTGGACGGAGAACTATTTACTATGCATAGAGTTTCTTTTTTTTTTCTTTTTTTTGAGCCATTCTACAAGGATCACAGAAGTTACCACTGGAAGAATGGAAGCGGATTTTGCTGGAAATTGATGATCGAGTAATATCTTCGGGGACACTGCAGCAGCTGAGAAATGCACTGCCGCCGTCTGACACTCTGATGAAACTTCAGAATTTAGCTAATAATAAATTCAACGAGATGCCAGAAGGCGAGCAGGTGGAAAAATTTCATATTTGGTAACGAAAGTTGTATTAATCTTTTTTAAGTAATCCAGTTCACTTAAAGCTGCATTTTTTAGTTTGCTGCAGCACTAGCATCAATAAAAGGATTGCCAGCGCGACTAGATTCTATGATTTTCATGCTCGATTTTGATAAAACCATCAACGATTTGAAACCAGTATGTCTATTTGTGATATTATATAGTATTTCACTGCAGATGTTAACGTCCTGCATTTCTGTGGTTTTTATTTCTCCCGGCGCTGTCTTATTCAGAGCATAAATTAGCACTGTATCGAGGAAAAAAAACTGATGATATGTAGCTGTGACATAAGCATTTTAGAATATATCGGCTGTGATAGAGGCATGTGATGAAATTCGAACATCAACCGGCTTCAAAATGTTTCTGGAAATGGTTTTGTTAGTCGGGAACTATATGGGACATTCATCTAAAACATATAAGGACATATTCGGGTTCGAAATGAGTGTGCTGAGAAAGGTATAAAATAACTATTTTAGAGTATTTGGAATATCGTAACATAATTTATGTATGTTTTTCTTGATTCTACAAAGTTGCTTCTTTAAGAATTCTGTTTTTGGTTAATATGATGTAAGTTCTAGTTGAGTGATACGAAAGATGTTGACAACAATGAGTCACTTTTACACTATTTGGTGAGCTGTATGTTCACTGAAGCCAATGGTTTGTATGCGAATTTCCCGAAAGATGAATTTCTTCACGTTGACAAAGCATCACGTGTTAATTCAGATGAAGTCGCCAAAGGCATTATGGTTCTGAAAAATGCTATCAGCAAAGTAACTGCTTATGATTCTTTTAATTCTCATTTGATTCATCACATTTGATTGGTATAATAATAAATTGGACTTCATGTCTTGGAACCTAAGGACATCATATTTTGACTTGTATTTATCTCAGAATTTTGTACAAATAGTGACATATGCTGTTTACATTTTGAATTCTTGATTTACAGGTCGAGAATCAGCTTAAGACATGTGTGATGCAGGCGAAGAATGACATGTTTATTGAAAAAATGAGTCCATTTTTATCAAAAGCAAAAGCAGAGTGTGAAATCGTAGAAAAAGTTAGTTGGTTCAGAATCTTAGAAACTGCAATTGACAGCAGAAATTTTATAGGAACACTGAAAATAGTTATAGTAAGTAAGATTTTTAAATGCTGAAAATAGTTTTATTTGATTTGCGTAAGATTTAAATAGTGTTTAAATGTGAGCAGGAATTAATTTGCAGATGTATAATACGATGAATGAAAGATGGAAATCTTTGAGGAAGTATTATTCGTTTGACCCAAAAAAATACAATATGGAAGCATTTTTCACTGATTTGAAGCTGTTTAAAGAGGATTACGAAGTAAGTTTGGAGGAGAGCCAAGAGTTGAAGTATTGTAGGGAGAGTTCATGAAGTAGCAACGGCCAAAACTAGACAGTAAAATTACTGGAAATGCAATCTTAAAACTCAAATATTAAAGTAATGAAGAACAGATGTGTACCCAGTAATGTATTTGTTTTATTTGTATGTGTAACTACAGAAAATAATCTACGAGATGGAAAAGATGCGTGAACTGAAAGAACGCGAGGAACAAAGGAAGAAAAGAGTGCCACTGAAGCCCCTGCAGCCTGGAGTTGCGGCATCACCGTTGAATCGGACTATTGCAATCGATGGAATCCTAAAAACAGGTTAGGTATTACAGTAGTGTATATCGAAGCACATGAATTTATCATTCAAGTTGCCAGTAACTCAAGCGTTGGATTAACTGAGCCATTTATTATACAAATAAATGTTTCATAACCGGAAATCCTTAGCAATATCAAATTTAGTTTTGCTGCTGAAGTTCGTGCCTATGTTTTATCTTATTAGAATAATTCGCTGTGAATAAGGGTGATTTTTTTTTCAGAATTTATTATAATTTTTAAACTTCGTTACATAATTGATTTCTGCAAATCAAATTTTGTTCAATAATTTTATACTTAGTAAGCAATCACTGTAGATTGTCATGCTTTTTGCTATTATTTTTCCATTTTATATAACTGAGAGGTAGTACTATCCAGTTGCCTATCTTGTAAAAAAGTGCTATTTTAATTTTTTCTTTTTTGAAGACTTTACAGATATGATTTGAAAATATTTCAATTTCAGGAAAGCAGGATTTGGGCGTTGTGGATGAAATTGAGAAAATATTGGAGGCAGGATATCTGGAAGGAACGGAGCGGAGGACACCGAAAAGAACGCCACGTACCCGTGCTGGTAATCGATACTTTTTAACATTCATTTGTTTTGTTGGTTGCTGAAGAATTTTAGAATTTTAGAAGGGGAAATTATTCATTTTTTGTTTTGTTTCCTTGGGAAGAAGGGAATTCTTTATTCTATCTCCATCTGTAGGCCGTGCTGCAATGGAACGGCAACGTTCGCGTGCATCTGAGGAGCATCTATTAAGCACATTCACTTCTGGAACATCACAACTTCCAACACAGTACCGGATACGGAGGAAAGGACAGCCTACTGTACTCGTACAGGTTTCTTCCTGCTCCATTTTTTGTTGATATCATATATTTTAATTATTTATTTTGATTCTAGCGCTTGATTCTTTCAACATGACTTACCAATGTCTACTTATGACTTAATATTACTTCAAAATTTTCAATTGAAACAAAGCATAATATTATAGGCCGGTTTAATTCATGTAAATAGGACTATTATTAAGGAATTATGAGTAACTCTATAACAGTCAGACACTTGGTGAGTTACTTCATTACACCAATATTATACCCATTGCTTTGTATACTACTAAAATAATATTTGCAGGCACCAGTACCGGTAATGCCAAAAGAGAACGAAAAGCCTTAAACACTTTGACTAGATTACCATTTTTTTTATCGTTAATTTTTTCACTTGTTTCCTTGAACATAATATTTTCTGAGTGTTAGTGAGCCTTAAGTGTCATTTTGTTAGTGTATATGATGATGCTTTCTCTGTTACTATTCATGTTGAGCAATAATTTCTTTTGGCTGTTTTTATCATTATCAGAATTAATTTGTTCATTGTAACCTTTTAACACTTGTACATTGTTATTTATCAATTCAGTACTGTTGATTGTTTGTAAAGATTCTATTTTTGAAATGTTGTTCGCTTGTGAATAGCAACGGGTCTTACCTATTATATTCCATTCTTCTGTGAATGCATAATTTTAACAACTCTGTTTATTCTCTTCTACTGACTGTCGTAGTTTTTCAAGTTTCGAAGGCAAGGCCCAATTTAAGCTTAATATTTTTTAAAGAAGGTTGAAAACCTCGAGAACATGGGACTTTTTGAGCTCAATTTTTGGTATTCCTAAATTCTTTTTACGCAGTTTTAATCTTTCTTCTGTTTTTCCAAGTATTTCTTATATTTAGAATTACTACATTTAAAAGTGTGAGCTATGCATCATCTCTACTAATAGTATGAATTCAGCACTGGTGCCCATTAAGCCTTTCTATTTCCAGAGTGACGCTTATTTATATTCGCCTTAGCTTTGTTTGTATATTAAAAAACTTTTTGTATTCCACATATGCTTTCTTCAAAGTAATTCGGTCATTTAGTGCAGTATGTCTTGAAGAACGGAGCAGATATAATACATACTGAACAACTTGAGTGGATCGAGATATTACGGCTTTTTGGATTTTTTTTTAGGATCGCTCCTTATTCCTATTTTCTCTGTATATTTTTGCATTCAAACGGTAACACATCATTTTCGTAAAGCTCTTCAATTCATATATGTGTGTGTGAAAGGGTATTATTTTTTTGAACAAAATGAAAAAAAGATTTTTGCTAAACAACCATCAATCCAATTGGAATTTGCATTACATATAGCAACGCATTTAACGTGCAATTCAAGAACTCACTTTAATTTCGTTCGGTGCAACTACTAAAGTTGAAAGGTTAATGAATTTATGGTAGGACGACTTACTGTACAGTAGTGCTGGGCGGAATGGTACACATCATTTAAGAATCAAGATTATTTAAACCGGAATTTTGGAATACCAATTGAGGTGAATTTCATCTTCAGTGGAAAGCGTTCTTCCTTACTGAGATATTGGCATGGAACACATGAAACCATCCTTCCACCTCAACAGGAATGTTTCATTCTAATTGAGTTAAACTCCATATGGGATTTGGAATTTTCAGTATGGGCTGCAGTGTCGTCAAGATGCGGAAAAAATCCAATGAGAAAGTAGCGGTCTTTGACGGCTGTGGTTAATTAGGTTTTTAGTCTTTCAGTTGTTTGATCAGCATGTCTTTCGCTTGATCTTCGTGCCAAAAGTAACAGCTGCCTTAAACAAAGTTGTCTAGTCTGTTGCAAATTTTACAGAAACTCATTCCTAGTGATGCGAAGCGGCAGTTTCCGTGGATCGTTGCACCTTGAGATTATCACTGATTAAGAGTAACCCAGAATAAATAGTATTTTCGGCGACTTCACAGACATAACTAGAAGTATTTCAGTGACAAATACTTCTAGTCTCATAATCTCTCACGTTCATTCAACAGTTATCCAAATGTCTGCCACGCTGCAAACATCATCGAAAAGGAGACGGGAGAAAAAAAGAATTGTATATATCGATGAGAATGCTCCAAAACGACCCCGAACTGCTTATGTCCATTTTGTGAAGTATGTTACCTTTTTTTCTTCCCTTTATAATGCTATTTTTTAAAATTGCATGTATTTTAAAATTTCACTTTTTAGCATTGCTTTCCGATTAAAAATTTAAGTCATATATCACACCACAAATTTACGTCACAGACAAAAGAAGCGCGAAGTAG
>PQVD01003405.1:17704-31999 GCA_003012265.1 Setaria equina
AATTAACTTGCTTAAGAAGAACAAAACTTTAGATTTCAGTGCACGAAGAAAAGAATTAGCGGACTCTGGTAAGCATGAAGCGTTGCGTCAACGTAGTTTTCTTGCAGACATTGGGAAGCAGTGGAAAGTTTTACCAGATGATCAAAAGAAAGTAAGGATTGACTTTGTTCAGGGCTCGAGTGAAATTTTCTTTTTGATTGTCTAACATTGTTTTCAAGATCTACACTTTTCAAAATTGGAAATGAGTGGTGTAAAATGGCACTGGTGTAACACTGATTAACAGGGAACTGCAGTGATGTTGGGATCATTTGTGACATTTGAATTTAAATAACAGAAGAGTTATTTCGTCAGACGTATGATTGTTTTTTATATACAGTGATTATATAACGATTTCATGCTAAAGTCTATATGCATCAGTAACACTGGTTTTGTGCTGAAATTTGCTGAAAAAATTTTAATACCAGTTGAATACAGCTTAATTATGGTCTTTCTACTGTTTTAGCTCTTTTCTCTTCAGTTTTATTTCGACAAATCAGCTAAGGAGCATGCAGACTATAAGAAAGCTGTGGAAGAATACAAGAAAACAGAAGCTTATAGTCAGTTCCAAGGTTCTCATGTCTTCTTTTGACGTTTTTTCTCATTTTTTTGCGTCACCGTAAGCCATGTTCAATATCCCTACAGGAGGAAGTGGACTATTGCTCCCTTTTTGTTTAGTTTTTGCTTCCTACTCACCTCTTTCATTTTATATATTATCCTTTTATTTTATCCTATGTTTTATACATCATCCTTTTCTTTCATTTTTTCCATGGATTTCAGTGTTTCACTTTTCTTCATCAGGAATGTTGGATATCATTTAGTGAACAGTAATTAATCCGAGTTGTTAATTTTTATTTCTTATTTGTGCCTGATATACATTTTGGGGAGAGTAGGAATTTTTCTTGACGATAGTAGATAGTGAAAAGAAAGATCACTAATAAGTAAAACATCGATCTTAAAATTCGGTGGACCACTTATTTCGGAAATTATTTTATTCTGGTAGTTGAAACGGATTCTCGGCCTAAGAAGAAATTCTATTTCAGTTAAAAAAGAAAGGCTGAGGAAACAAAGAATGCAGGAATTGAAGAAGCGTAAAAGTGATATGAAGTGCAGTGATGACGAGGTATTTTATTTTACATGATTGGATACTTGAAACCACTCTAGAACTAAGTGCTCTTATTTTCAGGAAGATGAGAAAAGTGGGACAGTTGCAGATGACATTCCAATTTTCAGCAGAGAATTTCTTGCCTACAATAAAAGTATGGTCAAGAAGTGCAGTTGAATTTTAAATTTAATTACTGTATGCCGAAATTGATGGTGTGTCATCTAATCGTTTCGTCAGACGAAAATTAATTTCTATTGAACTTGGGAACAAGAGTTGTTTTAATAGTTTTATTTGCTTATTATTTAGATTTTTCGTTCTCAAGTTAGTCCTCTTTTCCAGGTCAGGAAAGTAAATGTAAAAAATTGCGGAAAATGGTAAGTGCCTTCCAGGAAGAAAAAGATCTTCTCATAGCTGATGTCGCCAAGTGCGTTTTCTATTTTTATGAATATTTTTCTTAAAATCTATTACTGAAGCATAATATTTTTTTCCTAATCCTAACGAAGCTTTAAAAGTTTGAAGTGATTTTACAGATTGTCGGAGAAGTTGAAATTAATTTATGGACAGCAACCTGGGGCAGTACAATGGGCTACAAAAGTAAAACAAAGATGGACAAAGTTATTGATCGATGCTCTTGCATATGTTTCTGTTGATGGTGAGCTCTTTTTGTTTCAATAAAATGAAAACATTGAGAGATGATTTCACCTTATTTTTCCTCTCTGATATTTTATCTCTTTATAGCTTTTCTGTTATACAGATAATATTTTTTTAGGTGAATATCCAACTGTGCAGAACATCGATATTTATATGCAAAAATTAAAAAAGTTAGTTGTCGAGAACCCAAGCAGCAAGGATTTAATAGCAGTGCGAATGGCTTTGTCTGAAGTGAATTTTACATGAGTTTTTGTTTTTTAGCGTTAGTTATATATTTTACTGTTACTGTATAATTTTGATGATGCGAAATCGGATTATATTTGATTGAGGTAAAAAGAGGCTTTTTGCCAACTACAGTTCCGATTTATTTTTGATTTTTGATTTCCTGTGTTCAGTGTAATTAATGTGGGCGAGCATTTTCCTGTGTGATATTTTAAAGCCTTTTTCTGATTTTCACTTGAATATTGCTGCTTTATGTGTATTGATTTGTTTCATAAAGATACAATCACCCATCCATAGTTTCAGTGAATTTGCTACCGTACATATCTACTGCTAATATCTTGAAGAAATTCAGCCTTGTTACTGTTTTGTTGCTAAATTTCACAGAAATAGATATCATTAAATATATTGTGAATGTCAGTTTATTTTGCTAATTGTTATAAAATCCTCTTTAGCCTTTGTTGAATCTAGTTATTGGAGGTCCTTTGTAAGATTTACAGTTCCAAAATTTGGTTCCGTTTCTTGAATGTTCTTTCTCGTTAGTCATGCCATTACCTCTTTCATTTACTATCAAGAAGTAGTGTTGTTTTTTTTTCAACTCTAGCTTATCAATCTTACTTTTTGCGTTTGGTGCCATTTTAACAAGTCATTTACAAGTCCAGAAATAAAATGCCAGCGAAGAGAATCCATCATAACTGTCATGTTGCTTTTAACTCTTATTTGTTTTACTGAGATAGCAATATTTTTCCCGGATGATATTAAATGATTCGAATCTTTTGGTGGTTACCTTTACTCGTAGCAAAAGTTCTATATACTGTTAACAGTACAGTACAGGATGCATCACTTTCAAGTGTGCTGATATTAATTTTTCAATTATTTGTTTTCTATTTAGGGTCTGTTGGTATCATGGGCAAGAAGAAAAAGAAGGATTTCCCAAAAGCTAAGTTGAAACTTGGGAAGAAATTAAAGAAAACAACAACTACTGATACACAAATTCGAACCAAAAAAGTTTGCTCAGTTTCATTGTCTTTTATTTGTTTACTGTTTGAATAAAACGAAATGGTTAGATTCATTAATATCATGTAAGGAAATTTTTTTTGTTGTAAAATTCTTAGCGATATACCGCAACCGTTCCAGGTTGTACTCGTGGAACAGCTAGTGAAAAGTGGTGACAGTTGCGTTTCATATCGTGGTTTATCACTGGATGAATTATGTCGCCAGCTTGGACATTATAATATGAACGTGAGACGAGATTCGGTAATTGGTGTCCGACAGTTACTTTCTTCACATCCAGAACTCATGCCGCAACATTTGCATATACTGATACCGGCTGTGGGGCGTTTGATTGCATGTGATGTAAGCTTTTCAGATAATGCTATAACGCCTTGAACATCCGAAGCTTCCTTGTGACTGGAAAGGAATTCATTCCGGAGTTTACGTTTCCAACCAAGTTAAATACTTTATTGAAGTTCAAATAATAAATTATCAGTTTCAGAAAAGCGACTCATCATTCCATGCCCAACTTCGTGCTCTCCTGGAATTGTTATGTACAACAGATGCCTCGACGATTTCATCCCATTTCACGTTATTGATGACACATACTCTTCGAGCTTTAACGCATCTCAGAATAGGGGTGCGGCTCTACGCACTTACCATTCTAACATTGCTGATGCGAACTTATCCAAGTCTTTGCCGGAATAGCATCGACTTATTTGATTCATTTGTCGAATTTCTAAACAACAAGAGGTTTCCAGTGAATAGGAAGGTCCTAAAATTTATAAAAATTTTTAGTGAAAGGTTTACCAAAACATATTTTTTAGCTACCTAACGAAAATATATTTTATTAAAAAATATCCAGGTATCTCACATATTCTTTGACGATGATCAAAAGCTCATTGCTTGACATAGAAGAGATTGACATCTCTTCGAAAGCAAAATCAAAAGCAGTGATTCTGCATTTTTACAGCATTTTTCACACAGCTTTGATTCAAACTTGATTTTTAGTTCTGTATGAAATCCGGAGAAGGATAAAATTGTTCAGCACTCTGATTTCTCGTAAGATAATTGAGCCTTTAAATTACTTATTTCAGAAAGTTATGGTATTATATTTTTTAGTTATTACTGGATGCCGTTAGTGCTTTTTTACGAGCTTTTTTGGTAGAAGAATTTGCGAGAATTGGACCGCTTCAAGTAGCTTCACTCAGCATTCGTAATAAGCAGTACACCAGGATTAATTTGACTCCAACTACGCCAATGATAGATTTTTGTGTGCTTGGTTCACGGCCACACCAGTCGAAGTCACCACTCGATTCACCCGACAAATTTTTGCTAGCATTATCCGGAATCCTTTCATTATTTTTAATAAATGCATCAGAAGAGTCTTCGAATGAAAAACAATGGACAGGAGTATTTGGAATGTTAAAAAAAGTGAGTTTCTAATCTGTTCACTAATAAAATTAATTTCTCTAAACAATTATTCAAATAACCATTCGTGCCCTCAATCCTTCTTTTTTCTCTTTTCATTCATTTTCTTCTTGGAGATACAAATAATTTCGAAAAGATGCATTGATTTTAAAACGCCATAAAAATGGTGCGTTATTTCAAGATTTGAGAAAATCAGTAATTTACCAAGTTTTGCAGATCTTGTTACGAATACGTTCGTCGACTTCAACTATTCAATTTGAAGAAGAATTGAATAAAGAACTGTCCGGTATTAATAGTGTGTTGAAAAATGGAAACTTGTCGGAGAGGATACGTAGCTCGCTGCAAGCACTGATCCTAAGTAAAAATCAGTTAACTGTGAGGCATTAACGACAATAAATATGATTACAAACAGCTGTGCGTATTGTTGTAATTATTTTACAAAAACTGCTGAAAGGAAAATTGTTTTCACGCGTGACAATTAGAACTGAATCTTAAAGCAAGATCTCGACTATTCAAAGTCTTAAATGATTCAAACAGTATAGTTAAGGTAATTTTAAATTATTCCGATCCTTTATTCTTGTTGATCAAATCTGGTAATTAATTAAAGTGGCATGTTAACTTAGTGTTAGAAATGCTGAAATAAACCTTGTATTTTTGGTCTGTATCTGTTACCATCACACCACTTTTTTTTAGAGACTTTTTGTTCGGAATATTTGGGGGAATCATGTGTTTCTCAAGCTAATTGTGCTGTACGTGGAAACAGCACAGTTAGCATGGGAAAGACATTCCAAGTAAACAGAAGGGAAATATCTGGCAAGTAAAAGATAGGTATGCCCTTGTGACGAGTGCAGGCTATCACGTAGGGGCCGGAATGGGATTTCTGAGCAGATATATATAGCGAAAAAGCGTATTAAAAATCTACATAAAGCAGATTTACCTTTTAAAGTACTTTAAATTTAAGAACATTTGAATCAACAAAATATTTTTGTAAAGCAATTGCTAGATTTGACTGGAACGGAGTTTGACTGTGGAAAAGGTAATAATTACACGAATCAGCCAGTGAAATCAAAGAAAAAAAAAAATGAAAAAGGCGCAACATCTTGTTCAACTCACCTAAAAATTGTACCAGTGTGGTATGTTAGTTTAAAACATGATGAAGGAAAGAAGACAGAGGACCATTGCAGTTACTGATGTAACTCTTAATTTTAAAATAGATTAAAGATCCAGTGTACTAGAATTTAAATTTTAAATATCTTTTGAGTGCACCTAATCCCCTATCTACACGGATGACGGCAAGGAAGATTTCGGATGACAGTTAAGCACAAAAACTCAAAAGACTTCCAAACTCCGATTTGCGATGAAACAATCACTCCGCAAATTATTTCCAGATGTGAGAAAGAACAATGGTGGTTCTTGCAAGATGAGATAAAATTACATTAAGAATTTAACCCGAAACCTATATGGCTTATAAGGAAAGAGTCATGAAGACTCGAGAAACTACCTGTTTCAAATAGTTCTATTTATGAAATGGGTATAAGGGGCAAATGATTTCCTGCAGAGTGTATATTTTTTAATATGTTAAGAAATTGGGGCAAAAACTGTTTCCGACGCATAACGTGACATACTGAGCAATGAATAGCCTCCACTTTTTAATGATGCAAATAAAATCAATTTAATCAAATTGCGAGGTATGCTGGAGTGGAAGTAATTCAAAGGAATACATGGAGTTAAAATGTAATCGCTGGAAATGTTACTGTAAATTTCAAAATTCAACTGACGTGAAAACAAAGCTACTATTCCTACAAAAAGCATGCGAATTTCACTTTTTAAATATTATTACTTAAAGCTGGGAATTTCGACTTAGTCTGCTAAAAAAAAACCCCAGTTCTTTGATGGCAGCTTCTTTTTTGGAATTCTACGTCATGGACAGAGAAGACTACGATATACCGATGTCCTCGATCTTATCTCACAACATTTCGAAGCATAAAACAATGTTCCATATCTCAAACATATTTCGTTCCTCACCAAACAAAAATCACCAGCTAGGAAATTTCAAAACACAAATGCCACTTTGATTTAAAACAAAACATGCACAACTACCATTAAAAAAATCATGAGGCACAAAAATTTCTGCATAAAACCAGATCAAATTCAATATAACATGAGCAAAATGAATATCCTGAACACAACCTGTACAAAAGGATATTAAACGAATTAATGTAGACAAGTTGTTTTATAAGATAAAATTAGCTTGATGACTAAGTTCATGAACTGCACCAGTGTCCAAAAAAATTAAGGCATAGCAGATTAGTGTCACTAATGAAACGTAGCTATAATTCTATTCTTTCATAATACGATCATGCATGCATTTCCAGTCAATTCGAATTTCGGGCAAAAATTCAGGAATTAGCATTTAAATTACAGTTGTTACTATCAACTGCTCAAGTTGGCATTTCCAAAATGTTTGTTCTAGCAAAATGTTCACTTTTGCTCGAAATATCTTCCAGAATACCTATGCCAATTTCACGCCCACGAGCCCCCTGCTCCACCTGCCATTGCGCCAACAACAGATTTGAATAAGTTAATGGGCTGTTATAGTATTTCACGTAATCAATCGTTTCAGCAGTGGGAAATATGAGATCGAAATTACCGGAACGATCTAATTCGTCTTCAAAATCAATCAAAATTCGTGCGTCATAACCTGTCAGTTCATCCAGTATCCTTCGGTCAATTTTCTATAATTTTATTTTAAAAGAAGCCTATTTAGACTCCGGCAATTTTTGAAAATTAGGATGAACTTTAAAAGCTAAGAAGTCGTAATTACGGTTTAGTCTTCTTTCGTAATTTCGATAAGAATAAAAGATAAAGGCTGCCCATTATAAATCACTCTCTTAAAGAAAGCTTGAGTTGTAGAGATCCATTGAACGAAAGAATCTCTCACCCCATTTTTCTGAAAATATTCCAGGTGATGTCGCTCCTTCTTCAAATCTTCTTCACTTTTATTGCCATCAAATGATTTCACTCGATAATCCATTGCTAACGTACTACTTCTGTCACTGAAAGGCTTCAAAAGACTTGCAACAAATTTTTCTGGTTAGTCAAAAAGAGCTGAGCGATCAAAGAAATTTACATCCTATCGTTCTCATAACTATTACTTCAACAACCAGGAATTGGGACACTCACGTAATATCCGGTGGAATCTGGATACCGCATAGATTCAGTACATCCTTTGCAAGCGTTGTTTTGACAGCTACATCTGTAGGTGTCGAACAGTGTAATGAAGGAGAAATATTTACCTCAAAACAAGTACATACAGAAATATAAAATATGCCCCAAGATTATTAAACTGAATGGAGAACTAGAAAATATAATTGCGCACTTGTAACTCACCTCCAGCAACCAAGGTCTAAGAGTGTCGTCAAGTAAAATATCCATTCCATAAAGTTCATGACTTGTGAAAGTATAAAAACTGTGTTTTTTTTGATGGACCCGAATATAGCTTTCACAACTAAAATTTCAAAAACGAAAAAAGTTGCTGGGCTTCTTCATTTTGCTTTCATAACATTAATGACACTGCCAAGTAATATCCCATATACCTCAAAGTAAACAGAAAATAAACTGCCCTGATATGCTGAGCGGTAAAAGTTTTATCGTCAATCAAAAAACCAAGCTCAAATAAACGCTAGCGACTTCTCATGTCTAGACAACACGAAGTGCAGAAAACTTACGCAAGGACAGCCTTGATAATAATATCCGCAATCCTCAGCTTAATAACGTTTACATCCACATGTTCAGCTATATGTAACCAAAAATCAGATAATTTCCATTTTGGGACAGGTGTTGCACGTTCTCCTGCTGAATGTGCCAACTTATTGATACTGTAGTTCGTCAAGTGCATGAATTTATTTGACATCGAACTAGGTGAAGAAGAATAACTGTAAATAATAAAGTATTAGGTGTAGTGAGGATTTGAAGTTTGAAAATTAGAAAAAAAAAAGTGGAACGAAATAAAAAAACATACTCTCTTTGAACTCTAGTTCTACATAAAAATTCTGTCCAACTAATAGAAATCCAGGAAAAATAATGAAAATTACGGGATACTTGCGAATCGAACAAGGCCATCATTGTATAAGTATATACGCAGTGGATCGAGACTTGTCAAATAAACGTATAAACGTAGGTCAAACTTTGCAGAATTAATAATTAGCGGCCGATCAATATAACTAAAAAGAAAAAACTTTTAAGTAAACAGTAGACTTTAAAAGGATCTGAATTCTCTAAAAAATTGTTGAAATGAAAACTTACTGCTGGGCAACAAGCGGCGTCTTCTTCGGAATTTGTTTGATTTTGCTAGCAATACTAATGCCCGTTCCTCGGGCAGATGCGGGCTACAACAAGTAAATTTAAAGTTAAAAAATTTCAATTCGTCAGTCTTTTTTTCATAACGCCCAAACACAAGAAAAATCCCTTAAAGAAGTCACTGCATAACTAGGACATGAACAGAGCTACTACTGACAATTGTAAATTCTAAGGTAAATGTTTATCAAAGGCTGAACAAATGCTGAATCAGGAAAATGCAAATTTCAAACAAAAAATACCGGTTTGAGAATGACGACATGTGGCGGATTGCCATGAAGGTACGCCTTTAATTTCTTGACATCTCGTGGTAGAACATAAGTAGTTGGCATAATGTGATATTCATCGGAGCCCCAAAGAGCAATCATTTCATTTATGTGTTGCCAAAGTCGATCTTTACGTCCCATGTGGAATGCACCAGGAAAATGATTAACCTATCAATAACTTAAATTCCGGAATGAAATGATGGATTAAACAGAAAAGTTTGATAATTAAAATGAGGCCAAGTATTTTTAGCAAATCCAGCAATAAGAAATTTCAAAATACAAATCGTACTTTTTGATATGGTTTAACCGTTCGGTACTGAGCTGATTTTAAATGCCTTCCCCAATAACCAATCCAAAAATTCGATTCATCAACTATTGTAAAGTGACTGGCAGCAAGGCTTTGTCGCATAACGATAGGTAAAAGACTATTTTTACACCACATTAGTGTTGAACGAATCGCTTTGCTCGGTTTTGTTACTGTAACTGACATAACTCTTTAATACAACCACAGTGAATTATTTCCAAATTCGAAGTTACTTACAGATCGTTGCTTTAGTTTATAAAAACCGCGTAAGTATATTCACTCCGGATAATGTTATTTAACGTGAACACTTATAGTTAGTACAAAACTAAGTGCATATTGAAACTCATGAAGTAAAACTGAGAACTACTAACTGTCGAAAAAAAACCTTTTGATCCTTTGCCATAAAATCGTATTGTTGGAGGTACATTGGGAAATAAACTTGGACGGAGGAAAGGTTTCATAGCTGGGGGTGAGGAATCTCCAATACAACTGCAAGAGACAAAATAGGTTTGACTTTCACTAAAAAAAATAAGAAACATCAGTTAACTAGTGTGAAAAAAAAATTTTTGATTACCTGGTTGTACAAAGGCAGTTTGTAACAAGGCAACTGAGACTGCATATATCGTTATCTTTCTCTTCTGCAATAAGAACAACCATGAAATTTTTATTATCAGACGCGGGGTTTTTTAAATTATTCTAAATAACCCTTTCCTTCCCCATTTTTTTCGACATATCCTGGACCCGTAGAAATTTGAAACAGTTCTAATAGTGGTTGCAAAAGAAAATTTAAAAGACTGTTAAAGGCAAAGCGAAAATCAGAAAATACCATCTGATGCAGCAGGTCTCACTGGTTGTTGTTCACCGCAAGACGATGCTGCTGACGATACCGAACAACTCATCGTATAAAACCTGAAGCAATCCATTTGTGGGTATTTCTTCAGCAAGTTAATGGAAAATTCCTGAACACATATCCACAAGATGAAGTTGACATACAAATAGATAATATGTAAATGGATCCTCGGAATGATTCAGATTTGGGTGAACATGCGAGTGATTAAGAATTACCGAGCCAATCCAGAGATTATCCTGAAACTTGGAAATAACTCATCCCAAAATGAATGGAACCAGATTCTGAGATGAGAACAAGTGAAGGATGAGAAAAAAAGAAAATGAAAGAAAAAGATGGATGAACTGAATAGAGAAATATCATGCCTCTCAGGTCATGAAAATACCCTCATCTCTTCCCAAACATTGTGACATATTGCGAAATAAAATAACTTCAATTATGGACAAACCGTTCATCTACTTCTAGGGTCCTCCTAACTATGCTGCTTTTTTTCAGACATCTTTCATGACGTCCTTCACCTAAACTACCTTTTTTTGTTACATACACCATGTACGCATCACTTCTTAAAAAAAGGCATATATCGACCGGAAGCCAAATCAACTTTGTCCTGACCAGGCTAACCACTGCTTAGCAAACCATCCCGAAATGATTCAAAAACAGTGTGCGGCCCGTAAAATTTGGCAATATTTCGAGCCTATGTGGCTTTCCGTGAGACGATAGTGGTATGTACATATATTTCAACGTTTCCGCTTTAAGTCCATCGTTTTCCGTCCCGGTACATAGATGCTAGGAAACCAGAAAGGAATGTAGTGACGTATTTGTACATCTAGCGCCATTTGGTACTATTTATTTATTAATCGAAGTCAGTTCGACACTTGCAATCTTCACAGGGCATACTTATTTCTTACGGCTGGTCGTAGACTTTTTCTTCTTTTGTTTCCGGATCTGACTAAAGCTATTCCTCTCTTCCTTTCAAATTTTTACTCATTATTGTACGATGGAAAGAAAGGCTCTGAAAAGAAATTCTTGGAGAGAATGTGGCCGGCTATATTGAAAATTAAAGAATACAAATAATAGGAAATATCAGAGAATTGCCATTTGTGTTATTTGAAAACGAACAAAATGGTTGATAGAACACAGGCTGGTAATGTTTTCCTGACAAGCATTGTTGAAGAAGTATGCAGCGTGTAGCAAATGAAATTTCTGCTGAAAAAGTCAGGAAATTTTAAAATTTCTTATTGAAAATCCAATAAATGAAAAATTTTTTGCAAATGTTTCGAAATATTTCTACAAATTTACAGTTTTTATTCTTGCGTTCATTGTTTCTGCAAGCAGCGCCATAAAATGTCACATTTATTTTCGTAGAGGAAAATCAGCACCGAAAATCGATCAAATACAGGATTGTGCATCAAGCTCTTGTTGTTTTACAGCCGAATTACATCGTAAGACTTGGTTCCTTCTGATCAGTTTTCATCTAATTAGTATCTTGACAAACTTCGGTCCTGTCTTTGAAGGAAAGAGGAACTTCCAAAAGCAAAGCTAGAACTACTTTCAAAACGTTCAGACTTTCAGGCGTGCTCTTCGAGACTTAAAGAGCGTCACTGAGTTCCCCTCCCCTCCCTTACTCCTTCTCTTCAACTCCTGAAGATTGAGATGTTTCCGATTAAGAGAACACCTGGAACAAATTCCAGATAATCGTCATATCTTCCAAATAAAGGGTTGCGATGCAGACGATGTGCAGGATGATATGCTGATCTATGCGCCGTCTCTTACCGGTAGACCGTGGGAAAATCTGATGGAGTCGTGCTTGGTATTACTTTCAAGCAGTTCAGGTAGACTCTGTCACTACAGTGAACTGAGACTTACTCCATCAGTTAGCAAGAACTTAGAGGAGCTGTACAGACTGGAACGAGTAGTTTCCGTACATTTCTTAATGCTGTCTTTTAGAATCAAATTTTCTTCCTAATTCCTGACCACATAAGGCCAGTAGTCTTTTATCCCTAGAATAACAGAGTGTCGTGCCCTAAATACAAAGTAATGGATCATATGTTCAAACATAAAATCGTCCAATTTCCAGGCTAGTGAATGTAGAGTGTACAATGATTTATTAGGGGGCAAAGGTAAAAGCTATTTATGTGGCTGCGATACTGATTTCTGCAATAAAAAAGCCTTTCAAGCTACATTTCCACAGTTGAAAAGTGAGGCCAAGAACTATACAACATCCGGAATTAGCAAATCAAAATCTGATTTACTGTGGAAAGTGAGTGCAAGTGCAACCATAATTTGGGGATTTTCATAAGTGAAAGATTTAATTATTATAGTAACGTTTGAACATCACTTCTAAATTGAAGAAATTTTTTCTGATAAAAATATTTTCAGCATTTGTTGCACAAGCATTTTAAGCTTTCTTTGCACGGTTATTCAGTTCAGTTGATTCCTTAACTCAGTCAAAACTTAGGAGATGGATCATGTTTCACAAAATCTTATGAGATTTTGTTTTCGAATTATCACTGATAGGAAGAAATTAATCTATAAGCTATAATTAACAAAAAGGACTTTTTTTTTTTAATGTAGCGATACATAGGAATGAAAAACTCAAAATATTTAATAAAAAGGCAAATAGCAAATTAAGCTTAGGAAATTTTTCAGCACACTTCCCCAATTATTTCCATAAATTTAAATTCCTTGAAAATAAAGAAGAAAGGAGAGAAACTTCTACTTAATTGGCTAACTCGTTTTTACAATGTGCAGTGTTTAAATATTTATCTATTGAATTCTGAAGATGTTCTTCTTATGTCCATTATTTTTTGCTTGAATTATAACGTTTTTTTTTTTTTTCATTTTTCGTTTTCTTTTTTTGCGTTTTAATCATCAACGATTTCTGTTAATTGCACGATATGACTAGCTAGTGTTATACAAGATTTAAAGAAAAAGAAACAAATATATATTGTGGTAAAAAATTTCTTCTTAACAGATGACAAATTGATAAGCGAAGTTGAAAAATGAGCTGGAAGCAATAAGAAAACATAGCGTTATTAACCGTCATTGTTTTGATTATTTCGAAATATCGTTTAAGTTTAAATAAAATTTAAAAAAAAAGGTATAAAGTAAAGTATGAATATTTGATTGTATAGGAAAAAAAAAAATTCAATGCAAAAATTAAATGCATTCAAGATGATATAAGAGTGAAAGATGAAGATGGAGTAAAGCAAGGTGTTGTTAGCGAAGCAAGACATTAGCGTATTCATTCAACGCTAGTGGAAAAAACACTGAAATGTTGAAAGTCGTATCTTTGAGACTAAAGAGAACTTCTTTACAAATTAACTCGCTGTGGAATGCTTTTCAGCAGACAGGAACAGGGCAGTAGTATTTATCACACCTTTCTCTCTTTAATACTTCCTCTCTAGCTGAAATAGAGTGAAATTTGAAACTTCAATCATTATTATGCCTCACTTGAATAGATATTTTATATAATTAATACTTTAAAACTAGTTTTTGACTTTTTTTTTTTTTTAATGATATTTGAGAATAAGGGAACAATATTTGTGAAATAATGGAATCTCAAATCAACGAAAAAAACAAAACAAAACAAAACAAAGCAGTAAAATACTGAAAGGACGTGAACGCTTGTTCAGGAAATTTGTTTATTTGCTTGATGGTAAAATGATGAAACTCGTTAACTGATTAGGAATTTTTTATCTGATGACAGAATTTCGGGAAAGAATTTAAAAGTGTTGAAACAAATGATTGATTGAAATAATTCATTAAAGAAAATGAAAAGCAACTGCAAAGGACATCGAAAAGTACGTGTGAAAGTGTAACTACTAAAAGTTATTGGTAAGCAACAGCTGCCAAAAATTTAGAATGACTTATTTTACGATAATCATCAGATGATATGTCGGATTAATGGTGCTAGGATGAACTCATTCATTTCATTTTCGAAATGATTGATAGATCAACAAAATCTGCTATTGGAACCATTCAAGTGATATTTATTAAACATTAAATTGGAAAAAATAAACTTTCTGATGCAAAATACATACATTTTTTTTATAGTAAATATCAGTTTTTTTTTTTTTTCGATATT
>PQVD01003414.1:2388-14737 GCA_003012265.1 Setaria equina
GTGACTTATGCCAATACCAAAAACAAGCATAGCTTATTGAGTAGTTTAATGAATTTAAGTTTTATAAATTAATCGATTGCGATTAGGTCTTCTTGCTGATATCCTTAAGTATTCTAGAAGGTGCACTAGAATTTGTTGAAGTCAAAATGGAGCATAATAGTTTTAACGGTGTTGTTCTTCATAAAAAAAAAAAGCGATAATTATTCATTAAATGCTTGTCTTACTTTTAGGGAATCTCGGATCAGGTGCTGCATCTGGGATTGCAACGTATTGTATCATATACCCTCTGGATTTTGTAAGGACAAGGTGAAATTTTTTCTTAGTTGTTTATTTTCACCTAAATATTTGAACTTTTCCCGGAATATGGATTTAAACTTTGTAGCTTATTTACATTGGCTTGTGGCTCCTTTTTCGACTTATTGTACTAATTTTTACGCATTCGTCTCTTCCGTTTCGCTAACAATTTCACCGGTAATTATGTCGCTTTGATGATATTTCAGTATTTAGATTGGCTATTGATATGGGAAGAGGTACATCTCGAGAATTCACCGGTTTTTTCAATTGTATGTTCAAGATATTCAAGCATGATGGACTGCGTGGATTGTATTAGTAAGTTATCCCTATTGCCCGTTACTCAAAGGAAGGAGGATATTTGAACTCAGCTGATGTATCTCTACATCAGGTAAAGTCCGCAAAATTTTATAAGCTCAGTTTATAAGGTGCAAAATTAAATCCGCAAATGATTTTGCTTCAAAGCTTGCATCGTTTCTTCCCCTTTTTCCTTTTCCAAGAATCGCAGATAGCAAAAATTATTTGCAGTGGTTTTTGGCCGTCAGTTCAGTACATTTTTCTCTATCGTGGAGCTTATTATGGCCTTTTTGATACAGCTAAAATACAATTAACCAAGAATGGCAAAAGCGATATCAGTTTCACTTGTGCTTTTTTGATTGGCCAGGTACTGAAGCATTAATGAAATGTAAAAAAAAATATGAACACTTATGATTTGCTCGATCAAATCTTATGGAGGATATTTGAACTGAAGGAAACATTTGATGATTATAGGTAGCAACGTTTACGGCAGCTTTGATCTCGTATCCGCTGGATACTATACGCAGAAGGCTTATGATGCAAGCTGGTCGTAATAATTTGCTGTATCGAGGAGTATGGCATTGCACTACCGTATGTGTTTCAAGTTTGTGACATTCATAGACTTTATGTTTTTTTTTGTCTTAATATGCAAAAACTGTCAGCTATTGATCAACAAGAAACTTTTAATAACAAATCCTTCACATGTAATTAGGGAGTGCTATACTTTTTAGAAATCCTTTTGTTTGCACTAATGGCTGGAACACTTTCTGTCCAACTGCTAGTGGGAAGAGGATTCATCGATTTTTTTTTTTTCTTGAGCCAGGCCACTCAAATAGTTTTGGCAAGATAGTATGGCATTATAAAGGCGCCACCTTATCTAAACTAAAGCATGGTCCCACCGGTACTAAAAGTTACTACAGAATTTTTTGCAGAAAATATGGTTAGAAGAAGGTTTCAAGGCTTACTTCAGCGGTCTGTGGGTGAATACGATACGTGGTGTTGGTGCTGCTCTCGTTTTAGCATTTTACAATGAGTTTTCGAAGTACTTGTAATATATAATTGAGAAATGCTCAAGTAAACTATCAAAGATTCTCGGGTAATAACTGATGGGGTGTTTTTTTATACAAATTACAGGAATTGCTTCCTTTTCTAAATATTTTTTAAGCAGAAAATAACTATCAGACTTAATCGCGTTTGTATAGCTGCCCAGTTTGACTTTAAGCAGTCTGTATAGTCGTAGTGAGATAATATGCCTCTCCCTTGCTTTATGTTACCTCATAGATTTTGCTATATTAGGTTATAAGTTATATCGCTTTGTATCGTACAGTAGTCTTCCTCATATTTTTAATCTCATGTATGTGTATGTACGAAAATAAATTGTTTTTTCCTGTAGACATGAGCCGAAAGAGATTTAATTGCACTTGTTTTTTTATTCTAGGAAACTTTTCAAAATAATTTTCTCAGACACTAGATATACTGTATCGAAAGTAATCAAGCAGTGCATTTCATTTAAAAGCGATTTACAAACATAAGAAATTGCCGAGGACACGGGATATAGATTGGATTCCTTGAAAAACTCATAACTACTCATTCATTTGGGAAAATGGAAATTTTCTTGATTTTTTTTTTTTTAATTTTTATTTTTTTTTTTATTTTTTTTTGTTTTTTTNNTTTTTTTTTTTTAATTTATCGACAGTTTTCTGATTCTATGTTCGACGATGTCGGTCACGTTGACCACCTTCGACGCTTTTACCCGATTCCGAATCATTTTGATCATTATCATCAAAAGACACATCGCTACCAAGTATCGACGAACTAATTGATGATAAACTAAGTTCCAATAACTCGTTGGTAGTGAACGATTCATCGCTGCTACTAGTATGTTCGGTGTCTCCTCTTATATGATGTCCATCCAAATGATTTTCCCAAAACATAATTTTTAGAATCAAATAGGACATCTTTTTCTGGCGTTTAATTACAAAATGATTATTTCATTTGGTAGTTTCCATCCTCCGCTGGTAGATTATTCGATAAAATCCTAGACTCACCATCAGTTTCATCTTTGCAATGTAAGCTTTTCGGCGTTTTTGCAGATGAGCCATTTCCTGTTCGATACTTGTAATTTTCTCCTTCAACTCCGTAATTTGTTCTCGAAGGGCATCCTCACCCGATGTCATGAATAAATTGATTAACTGACCAGTAGTCTAACTTGAAACCGTTGTTACACGATTCGAAGCGAGAATTCTGCAGAATTTCCTCTCAATTTCAAATACTGTGGCTTAATATAGCCAGAAAAAAACGTCGAGATTTGATGAAAATACCAGCGATACAAACAGCTGAACTGTTACAATTAACCGAAGTAAACCGTGAAGTGACCGCAAACTATGCTTACTTTCAAACCAAATGATCCTATCAACACAGTTATCTCATATTTATTTTCATTTTCCGAACTGCAAATTGGTTTTCAGTGGAAATTTTATGATCCTTTCATTTCCATCATATTCATGTACGATTTTAAGAGCTAAAGTAAGCAACTGTCTTCAAGATAACACATCTCTTTTTCCACCGGTACATTTGACAATAACATGATAACAACTTACTAATGCTATTAGAAAATGTTCATAACAATGATAAGATGATAAATGCGAATGCATTTATATAATATGGCAATTAGAATGATTGATAGATTAGCTTCAAATTTGAAAAAAAGAATTTTCAAAAATGACAAAAAAAATATTTGGAAATTTTGTACAAAAAGAAAAAGAAGAAATGGAATGATGAGAAGAAAAAACAAGACAAAAGAAGTTCAAAAGACTGAGTAAAATAACAGTGACGCCATTCCTAACTTCCTCGTCATTCTCTCTTTGAATTTATGGTAGCGAGAAATAACGGGCCGCAACGGCTAAGCACGTGGTCATTGATGCTATCTCCTCTCGCATAGTTTTGTCCTTCATCTTAAGGGGGTAGGAAAGTAGCTGGGTTGGTTGTGGCTGTACTTTGGCTTTTCTTTCTTGTTCCTTTTTTTTGGTCCTATTTGAGAAATTGTACCTTTATCTTGCTAGGTTGTATTGCAGCTTTTAATTTTCCGAGCTTACTTGAACGAAGAACAATTTCATCTGACTAAACTGTGCTCTAACTCTTATTTTCTATGGCCTGTTTAAAAAAGACATGGCTTCATTTCATTAAATTTTGTCTTGGCTTTAATATTCTTAAACTTAGAAGTATCCATATTTAGGCAATAGTTTTTTCAAAAAATTTATAAAAGATAAAATCTATAAAAGCGTTATTTGGTTCTTCCGCGTTATCTTTCCTGATTATTATCTTATGATCCAGATAGCATATCCGTTTGGAGAATTTTAATTTAAAAGAAAAAAAAGCATTGCAGGAGTTAGCAAGCTAAAATTTTGAGCATTATATGTAACGAATGATTCATTGTGAAGTTGCGTATTGAACATCATAAGTTATAAGCCTAAATGGTACTGATATTTATTCAGTTGCTTTTGTGTGATAGTGCCTATTTATATTTCACAAAGATGTTATTATCTTTTTTTTCTTCTTTTTATCTTTTTATTGTCCTTTCATTGCATTCTTTTTTTTTTCCTTTCAATAACTCGTTTTCCGTTTCTTTTGCACTATTTCAACTTCATTTTTTATTTTCGCGATCTGCTTTTGGAACGAAATATATTGCTTTGTAAATCGCTTGTTATTCGTACTTCCTTTCCATTTATATTGATAATAATTTTATTTTATTTCCTAATCTAATGGTGGATTAAAAAAATACATTGTTTAAACAGTTTTTTTTATTACTTACGTGGTATGGTTGTCTTTTTTTTTCTTTTTTAAATTCATCATCAGTAGATAAGGGTAAATAATGGCTAAAAGTTTGTTACTGTTAAATTGTAATAGTTCAGATTGTAAGGCGCTAAGTACTTTTAAAATTTCAAATAAAACCAATTAGCTGGTATGCTATTATCGTTGTTTGGGTTATTGCATAAGTTCTGAAAATTATAGGTGATAGCTATCGATATGTTCATAGAGAGATAGAAAAGAATTAAAATGATGGAACATCGTTGATGAAATTAATCTTTAATTACTTTAGCAAATGGTTGACCTTATTTAATTAATTATAGATTGATGTTAATCGGAAACCATAATTAATCAACTATTTTTTTCTTCGAATATCTTTCTCCGACTCTTTTCTTCTTCTCTGTGACTTCATTGTTTTTATTTTAATGTTTTGTTAACTGCAGAAAATAATGAGAAAGTAATTATTATTATTTATAGAAAAGAGTAGCTGTGAGAATAGAAAAGGAAAAAAAAATTGTTGTTGGGGTGAAGACGTGGAAGAAGACGAAGAGGAAGACGAAGCAGAAGGTCGGTGAGATGGGTAATAATCAGGGTGGACTTCATAAGCGTGAGCGTGCTCTTGACGGACAACAACGTGCACGACAATGGACAGGTGGTGGTACAGCTAGTGGTAGTAATGCCTCAGGTCATATGATGAGTGGTGGTGGCACAGCGGAAGATGGTTGTCCTGTACAGGTATTTATTTCTTAAGATTTTTTTTTTCTGAAAACTTTCATATTGATATATATATATATACCAAATTGAATAATATTACATTATTGACTAATTTTTCGAATTAGCTTTATGTAATATCACTAGTTTTTTTTTTTTCTCAAAAAGAACACAAAATTTAAAAGCCTCAATATTAGAAATACTACTAATCATTAATTTTAAATTGTAATCTGCTGCTATTGATCTTTGTTTATTATTATTATTATTTTTATTATTTGAATATGCTCTTATTGATCAAAGAGTTAGGTTAGGCTCGAGATTTTCCTGCCACTAAACGTTGCAAAGGTGGAGATCCTCACATGCCTTTTTTTTTGGCTTATAATAATGAGCCTTTCTTGATTAGTGAATTGACTCCAGTTTCAATGTGTGGCAAGGTTTTCAGGTAAAAATTGCAAAAAGTGATGGATCGGTTTCGACACCAAGTATCCAGTTCTCGGAAGCAAACGAATACCCAGTGGTTTTTAAATGGCAAGGAGGAAGTCAGGCTGGTGGAGTTTACATATCAGGTTCTTGGGATGGTTGGAAGAAAATGATACCATTGTGCAAATCTACTCAAGATTTTTCTACCATCATTAATTTGAATCCGGGTTAGTGTTGTTTTAACATGAACTTCATTGAGGAGAAACTGCAATGATATTCTGTAATATTTGTCAGAGTTTGTTATTCTCTCTTTCGATCAAGTATATTTTATAGATCTCATTTCATTCATTTAGAAAGGCAAGTATCGACGAACTTGGTTAAATTTTACAGGAAGACATGAATATAAATTTTTTATTGATGGGAAATGGGTAGTTGATGAGAACGCCGCGAAAACGGACAATAAATTTGGAAGTCAAAACAATGTCATCGCTATTGATGAAGCCGATTTTGAAGTATTTCTTTTTTATTTCTTAGTCTCTTATAAAGATGATACAGCTTCGCGACTGTGACCTTTCCTTCCATCTCTAATAATTGAAAAGGCAGGCAAATTCATTTTTTTTGATTCACCGAGGAGGAACAATTTCGTTTTTCTGCAATATTTCTAAGCTTTTCGACTAAGTTTTATTAAAGTTTGTTATTTGAAGCAGCTTTTAGAAAGCTCATTCGTTCATGCTTACTGCATCATGTTGACTTTCATTTTTAGTGTTTATGATCATGGAGTAAATTGATAGATTTGTAAAGCTTTGTTTCATATATATAAGGAACTGGTTCGTTATTCTGCTCCATGAAGTTAAGTTTTCAATGGTCATCTTCACATATATCTTTAGGTATTCGATGCACTTGATCGTGATTTGGCGTCATCAAATGCTGGGGAAGCAATGAGGAAGGTGAACATGACAGGCGCACCACCTTCCTCGCATGACACACCAAATGAACGTGAAATTGAAAAGTTGAAAAATTTTACTCAAGAAATACCTGATCGTAGAGAGTTTGAGAAAGCGCAAAATCCACCAGTTTTACCTCCTCATCTTCTACAGGTACTCATGTTTTTGAATAGTTATTATTAAGTGTGAAATCCAATCCTTTGTCGTTCATTTTTGAGCTAGGAAATTTGTAAGTCTTGCGATTTCTTCTTTCCATTTCCGAAAGAAACTTAAAGCAGCTGGTGTTTCGCTTTGTATATATCAGATTTGGACGAATTTTAAATTTTTATTGGAGGGAAAATTGGCAGCTGAGACTTATTTGGTTTTGTCATGATTAACTTATTTGGTTTTTATCTTGATTTTGATTAGTTATTTTTTTTAATTTTAATTTTAATTAGTGTCAATTCTATGAGATAAGTAGATGTTGCTTTTTATTTATTTATTTATTCATTTGTTTATTTTCTGTTTGCAGGTTATTCTCAATAAAGATACTCCTATGCAGTGTGATCCAAACGTATTACCAGAACCAAACCACGTAATGCTGAATCATCTCTATGCACTGTCCATTAAGGATGGTGTTATGGTACTTTCTGCAACGCATCGTTATCGTAAGAAATATGTGACAACGTTACTTTATAAACCAATTTAAATGCTAGTTGTGTTCTTTGTCTCGGTGAATCTAAATTTATAGTCCATTATGCTGTCATTTTTTGCTGTTAGCACCGCTGTTTTTCAAAATACTCTAATATTGGCGTAGTTCAAATTTTTTAGTATAATTTTGTCTGGATAGAGTAAGTTCCGGCTTTTCAGTGACTTACTGTAACTGCTCATTGCTCAATGTATCGAAATGCCAGTAAGTTTAGAAATAAGATGCTGATGTTTTTATAAATTTCTCAGCACTTGCAGTTTTATTGGTGCTTGCACTTCCAGACCAAATGTAGGTTAAAGATTGAATTCCTTATACATCTTCGAACTTTTTCATCTGTTCAAGAACTATTTTTATTATATTGTTTTTCGGCTTTTTGTTCGAAAATATATGTTTATAGCTGTACTCATGTTAATTATGTATATAATATATAATAAACAGCACTTATGCTCACTAACAGTGTTTTTGCACTTAACAGTTTGGGTTTTAAGTTCATATCAAGTGTCCGTATACTTCATTTTCAATTTTTTGATGTAGTTTCTATCACATTTATTTTAAATATAAAAGTGGAGTTATTGGCATTTATCCTCGTAATAATTCATCTGCTGTAGTTTTGTTTCCTTCACCAATTGAAAAAGGAATTCAGACGCTTCTCAATGATAGTTCGGTGAAAATATGGAACAAGCTTGGACGTTAGAGCGTACGTGGAGTGGTGCTGATTTAATGAACGGTTGGTCTTCATTAGTTTCGGAATATGGTTATTGTTGCACAATACAGGTTAGTACAGGGGCTCATTTAAAGATTTTTTTCAAAACATAGGTTCAGTTTTAAGCGTTCCTTATAGCTCGTACCATTTGACTGTTGAATTTTCGTCCTTAAAATATTTGTCAAAGCGTAATTTTTCGTAAACTAGTCTTCCATGCAGACGACCAAATGGTCAGTCTTATTCTTGATTCCTGTGGCAACCATATTTTGAATATAATAAAATTCCGTATTGTATTACATCACAACAGTATCGGTTGAGCTTGTAAATTGCATTGTCCTCTAAACTGAGGTATTTTACTCCTGGGTTTTTTTCACAGTGTTCTATTTTACATGGATTTCCTTCAGATTATTTTTATAGTTATTCTTGGTATCAGTTTTGCCTTATCATCGCAGATCAAAAAAAAAAAAAAAATGGCTTTGAAAAACTTGTGCCTCATTCCTGTATAATTTTCTTTCCATATATTTTGATATATTTTCAGTGTACAAAGAAGAAATCCCATGATGAATGGGTATTAAGTGTGAATCCTGAAGAGCATTGTGCATATTCACTGCTTGTTGATGTTGTTTTGTCCGTTGGTGCTTTTCATTTCAAGGTTCTTTCATTGCTGTTCCACTAGCGTGTTTAGTTCTGACATCTCCTTTTCTAAGTCTAACTTTTCCGTTATTTCTCCATTTACTGTTTAGCTGTAATATTCTATTATGAGGAGTATTTCTTCTTACTAGTTATGTTATCATTATTATTAACTTCTTAACTCCTTATTATTTTATTTTGTTCATTATACTTTATGATCTAACACATTCTGTATTCCAGGTTTATAGAGATTTATGGGACTCATCTAGTGTTGTATTGCAAGAGGAGACACGAAGTGGGTCGAGAGTTGATGTGACATTAAGGTTACGAGTCCTTGAGACATTATCACCACAAGACCTTAGTGGGCAGACACCATACAGGGATTTTGAAATAAGTGTAAGCTCATTTCTGATGATGTAAGCATGTTGACTTTCATTTTTAGTGTTTATGATCATGGAGTAAATTGATAGATTTGTAAAGTTTTGTTATATATATATAAGGAACTGGTTCGTTATTCTGCTCCATGGAGTTAAGTTTTCAATGGTCATCTTCACATATATCTTTAGGTAGCTAACAGACCTTTGTAACTTTTTAGCCATTCAGTGGTATTTTTTATCCCACTTATATTAATATCTTAAAAAGATTCATTATTTTTGCAACAGAATCGTGCTATTTAATTTACCGCTGTTAGTTATCTCTCATATTCTTCCTAATTACAGTTAATTGCTTAGAAAATTGCATTGTAAATTAGTATTTTTTTTCGACACTGGAGGGATAAGCAACAATTAAACTTTGTCCCTTTTCGACGTATTAATGTTTATAAACTGTTTTTTTCTTTCCATTCTTCAAGTTGAAATCAGTGATTTTAGTGTAAGGGACGTTCATGGTTTGTTGATGCCACATATTTGGCGTCTGTTGGTGGGAAGTTATTCACTGAGTGGAATGAATTACGATCGAAAGGTGTAAAAAAGTGCTGGGTAGATGGTATTTCGACCTATGAACTGGATTGTCTCATTGATGCAACTGCAAAATATCGGCAGATCGTTGTGACAAGGTTGTCATTGTAGTCTCTCTTTTTGATTGATTAGACCAGTTATAGTAACTTGTTTAAACATAACTAGTCAAATATTATTAATTTCACAAAATTTATATTTCCAGATTAACTAGTTAAAAGAACTACTGTGTAACTGCTTTAATATAGAAGCCGATTATACTAAATATCTATCTGACTTGCATTTTCAAAATAGTAGCATTTGATTCCAGCTTATCGAAATTAACAACCAAGTATCATCGTTTTCAGCGGCGTAATACTAATAATTCTATTTAGCTTAAATGATTCAAATGAAGCTATTTTTGTATAAAATATTTGCATTATCGAAGGTGTAATAAAACAGCGTTAAATCGTACACCAGTTGAATTAAAATTTACAAAGTTTTTTTTTTCTTTTTATTTATTTCATTTGTCGATGTTTCTGAATCGGTTTTAACTTCGTTTTTGTATTTTAGGATGAATTATGATGTTTTGGTTAGCGTTTCCTTTCGTTACAGCATTGGCTCAGTATTAAGAACCGTAGAGTCATTTCTTATGGATGCTGAATGGATTAATCCAATTCGACGACTTGAATACGCTGTTTGTTACAAGTTAGTTTATTTATTTCTTTATTCAAAGTTTTCCTGTTTTTTTTTTTAAAGAGTTTTTTCTAGATAATCTTGAGACCTTCTTATTTCTGAGAAAATAACCTCGGTTTTTATTTTCAGATTGGCCAGATTAGGCGATACAATTAGCAGAAAATTGGTATCATCTAATACAGCTATCGAAAAATTGCATGAATATTTGATAGAAAATGGTGAAACCTTAAATCAGGTAGTAATGATTTTTTCTGCTCGTTAGTAACGAATTTTTCTGTTCGTTCTCTACAACTTTTGCTCTGGAAGTATGCAGCATATTCTTGATATTTTTACGCTAATTCACTACATTAAATCATTTACACTTACGTTTTTCAATAAAACTTTTCATCACTTCCTTCCTTCTAAGATTGTGCCGCTTAATTAAGATTCGGTTTCCACATTTCAGATGCATCCAGATGTATTGATCTCCTTGAATATTCATCCAGATCACGTGCTTTCTTAACCCTGTGCTGATTGACTATGGAAAAATTGAAGCTGCCTTTATGAAAGCACTGTTCACGTAGTTAATATTTATTTTGACATTTTTGACCGTTCACTTTTCAATTTTTCTTTTTTTTTTGACTTGTCATTTAGTTTGTGTGAAATTTATTAATTGGTTTTCGTGAATTTTGTTCAGGTATTTCGCTTTAAAATTCTATTTCTTACAGTTAAAATTCTTAATCATTCATATAACTTGAAAGGCGTCGCTGTTTTGTGATACAGAAAAGGATGATACCTTCTTGAATTTTCTGAAAAAGTATGTAAAGAAGAAAATGAAAGTCCCGATCAGTAGTTTCAGAAATCTTTCTGTTTTTGAACTCTGCACATACTGATGAGAAACTGCCACTTTTGAGGGACAAAAACTGTTGAGTGACTCTGACCCTTTTCCAGTGTTTATGGACCGGAAGAGGAACGCCTCTATGAACCCCTCAATATTCCTTTAATTTTGCATTCCTCAGGTGGAGATTACCCGCTCTCAAACGAACTAACCTCTGTTTTGAAATGCATTTGTATTGTTTACATTACTTAGCTGGTACGTTTAAGAGATCTTTTCAATAACTCTGGTCAATGTGCATAAAGCAATGAGTGGTATATTGGAAAAGTTTTGTTTTGCTCTCTGTCGTCTCTCATAGTAAATGAGATCTATATTATGAATATTTCAATAAAAATGACACATGCCATTACTGCTGCTGATTACGGTAGCCAAAAAATTTGGCTTGAAATAGTAATTATTAAAAAACATCTCATCGTATAATTTATTAACCTTAATGTTCAATCCCATAATTAATTACCCTTAATGTTTAACGTTGTAGTTAATCAGTTAATCCTATTGTTTAACCTTATAATTTCATTGATTGGACAATTTTGAGCTTTATTTGCTATTGAAAAAATTAATTATTTTTGAAATTATTTGTAAAATTATTTGTTATTATGACTGAAGAATGTAAAAAAAAGGAAGGATTTCGAATTATTTACATTACAAGTAAAAAAGTGCTAAAGAAATACAGGTAAGATTGTTGAAAAACTTTCTTTTCAATTACATAAATTATAATTAAGCATATCCATCAAATACTTATTATTTGATGCAATCAACTGTGCGGTTGTTGCTACAATTGTTATTTTCCGTAGTATTATGTTGGAAAATATCATCTGCTAAAAGTTTGCAAAGTTTAAAATGGTACAAGTAGAGTGAAAACACTAATTATTTATGAAATTGCTTATTTTTATGCTGTCTACTGTAATAATAATAATTTTCCTGGGGCTTCCTCTTCTTTCCTTTCTTCCTTTGTCCTATAAAATATATTTTTAGAAAGTTGATCGGGATCTATTGGGCTTTTCTTTTTTCTCATTAGCATTTTATCATTTGAAACTGTTATCAATTCTTGCTTGTTACAAAGTGAATTAGAAATATTAATTAGTTTTTTTTTCTTTTTACCATCTAGAAAAGTTCGTTATAAATCTGCTATCAAATTCTATCTGATCTTTTCTAGCTCAAATTGAGTAATGTTTAAAAGAAATACTTCAATTTATTTTGTGGTAATTAGTTAATTTCATCTTGTCCAGAAATTTTTGAAAAAACTCAAAGAAAAAAAAACAGAAAAAAATTATTGCAGTTTTTCTCTTGTTATGAAATATTTTTTGCAATTAAATGAATTTTTTTATTTTTCTTTAAAATGCTATAATAGAAATA
>PQVD01003420.1:748-14127 GCA_003012265.1 Setaria equina
GGGAAATTGCGTCCTTTTTTTTCTCGAATTCCCAATTATCATCATCATTCTACTTACACCTTTGCCGCTTTATTCCTCTTATGTGATATGATAAGTGATTAAGGTTTCAATATCATGTACCAGCAACACAATTTATGTCCAGCTATGTTGCTAAACCGTAAATGCTCCTAAAGTTTTTAAACAACCTATGAGTATTTTCGGTTTCGCATCCTAGCAGGGGAGCAAATCACACGGCACATCATCATCATCAGCACCATTTGCCAAACTCTGAGTTGAAATGTTCATTTTAAGGAAGCAATTTCCTCATACATTGATAAATCCAGACTAACAACGATTACGTTATCATCTCTTCCGATCGCAAGATAACAACTAACTTTTCATGAAAAATATTTTCATTTATATACATATATCCATTACCTGCATTCCATTTCCTCTCTTAATTTGAATTATGGCATAATATTTCAAGTGCTAAAATACTGTCATTCATAAATACTGTGGAAAAAAAGAAATCCCACTAGTGAATCTTCTTATTCTTGTTGATATTCTGGAAAAAGAATCTGACAGAAAGATCAAGAATGTCATAATAACAGCAATATTTGAAACCTGTGTACAAAAACTTTTTCATCAAAATCAAAACAAAGACAAAGAAAGACAACTGCCAATGAACGTAAAATTTTAGATAATGAAGGAAAATCATAGGAAAAAGGTAATTTTTTTCTCATATGAAAATAAAAGAAGACTAACAAGTTACAAATCAATGCATAACAGGAAAAAAAGAGGCACGTGCATATATATGTAAACTAATTAGGAAAAAGGAACTTTATATACAAAATTAATTAGGAAAAGGGAAGTTTTTACTTCTTATAATGCTTTCATTTCAGGCCACTAATTCATCCAACAATACAATCAAAGACGTTGCTATTACGGGCATTATTACGAAAAAAAGTGATTTGGAAGATGAAATTACATCATAATGTAGAAGTAAACTGGTAAATCTGGAAGCAAAAGCAAATGTCGATGCTTTTATATTATATTCAGAATCCCGATATAATGAGTCCCAGTAATGGAATAATCGAGTAAGCCATTTTTCTAAAACCAAAGGAGTTCGAATATTTTTACAGCTTACATGAGTACAGTATATATATTCTTTATAAATACTAACATTTCATTGAAGTTATGTAGAAAAGTATAAAAATTTCTCAATACAAACAGGGAAGTGATAGTTTTGATACAGAATTTATTAAGCTACATGGCTTATTATAGCATTGATTTTTTTTTTATCAAGCAGACTGCAGAAAGATCAAAAAAGAAGAAAAATAATGCATAATTTATGTCATTCAATAAAAGAGAAAAAAAAAACAGTGTAAAAAAATTGAGCGAATTATTATTCATCGGCGTGTAAAGACTTCAGAATTTCATCGTACCGCCGATTTCTTTCCTCGACACCTCTGAATGTATCATCTAATTCTCTGGTGAAATCCTCCAGTCGTTCCTCTAGATATTCCAGATTTTTACACTGAAATTGCAGATTAAATCGGTATTCAATGAAAGTAAACACAATGCGTTGGAAAGACGAAATCACAATTTAGAAAGATGGGATCAAAGCACTCTATTTTTGTATTCTCCACCACTTTGAAATTTGAAATTCCAGCAGATAAATCATCTATCTAACATAACACAAAAGGAAATTATGGTTTTGGAAAGATTTGAGCATCAAATCAATTTTAATTAGTGACAAGAAAAATGTAAAATTCGCTTAATAATATAATATATAATAATAGAAATAGTTGAATGGTTGAAAGTGTCATTGATTCATTAGCAAATATTAATGAGAAAAAAATTTACTTTATCTCAATGCTTACTTCTTTCTCAGATGAAGAATAACATCCTTCACTTTTTCCACTTAATTCGTTAGTTTTCTCGTAATTCCACTGTTGACTCGGACTGCAAGTTAGATTATCCAAAGTTGTATTCCAACCAGGAAAATTCTGATCTCTCATCCATCTCTGCGTATCATCCACATATCGCATATTTCGGCGTGCTATCTCTACTCCTAAGAGAATACAAAAAAAAAAAATCATATCAGTCTATCTAAAAGATTGAAGCGTCAAAAACTAGAGGGCAGAGAAAATACGACACAGAAAAAGAAAACACACTGCAATCCTTCTAACTCTGAATTTTGCTAAAAAACCAAATGCATTGAAATGGAATGCAAGAAAGAACAATTAATTAGTTAAAAGTTTAAGAAATGCTAAAGATGGATTAGTCATACTCAAGACTAAACAGTTAACCTTTTTCAAGTGTTTCTTCATCGAAATAATTTAACAACGCTGATGACCGCTCGGCTAGTGATTCATGCCACGATAATTGCCGTTCATCTTCCAATTCTAGAATTTAAAAACAAAAATTAGTTGAAAAAAATTAAATAGAAATATTGTCATCATTATCATTTTATTACTTATCGTAATAATTATTATTGTCATTATTTTTTATTATCAGTTATCTACTATTATTTTCTCACTATTATTTATTATGACTCATCCATTATTATTTACTATTACTTATTCGTTATTATTTATTCATTAATATTTATTATTACTCTTTCATTGTTGCTTATTATTCATTCATCATTATTTAATATTATTATTCACTAATTAATACTATTTATTAATCACAATTACTTATTAATCATTATTAGTTTTAATCACCATTATTTACTATTACTATTATTTATTATTATCGCTATTGTTAATTATTAATATTTATTGCTACACTATTATCATTATTATTTATTATTATTAACCATTATTATTGTCAATTATTATCATTGCTAACTATTATTATTAATTATCATTATTATTATTAATTATTACATTATTATCAACCAATGCTGTTATTAATTATTATCACTACTATTAATTATTTTTATTATTAGTTATTATTATTATTGTTAATTATTACTGTCATTAGTTATCATTACTATTAATTACTATTATTAGTATTATCATTACTATTGCTATTAATCACTATTATTATTGTTATTATCAATTCCTATTATTATTAATTACCATTACCATTAATTATTCTTATTGTTACCATTATTGATTATTATTACCGTCAATTATTATTGTTATTATTATTTATTATTGTTGTTACTAATTATTATTATTATTATTATTATATTATTATTTATTACTATTATTATTACTATTATTATTATTATTATTATTACCATTGATTATCATTACTGATTGTTATTATTATTAATTATTATTTGAAATAAATATCTTTGTCAGTTACATCATTTTATATATTACTTTTATATTTAAGGTTAGGCAATACACATTCGTAGAATACAAACAAACCATTGGAAACTTGATAAGGAGTCCAAAATGCTTTTAACCGTTCGCATTCAACATCAGCAAGCGCAACGGCTAAACGGATATCATCTTCACTCCTTTTTGAAATGCCATCATAATTATTATTGTATTGCCTCCGCCGTTTTAATGGTGATGTATTTGCAGTCTGCAAAATAAATCTTTTTAAATGAACCGCTCTACAGAGCTTTCCCAAATTCAAAAATCAATTTTTTCTATATAATTCTATTAAAATGTCTCTTGTCGACCTAACATAAATAAGAACTTACATTACTTAAGTTATACTAGATTGAACTTCATGAAAATTAAAAAGGCTACATCAATATTTCAAATGTCCAAGTTAATTTGAAGCTTACAGTGAAAAACTCTTTCTTCTCGATTTGTAGTTGCGTCCACAAACGCCATTTTGTCAATACTTTTCGCGCAATTTTTTCATGTCTTTTTCCAATGAAAGCGTTCATTTTTTGCTCAAAAAGTAGCTGAAACGATATCTACTTGAAAGCAAAGCACCTTCGGACTTATAGTGGTTGAAACTTCACTCAATATTACTTTAGCATAACATAAAAAAAAAAGGATTTTTCAAGTATCGGGAAAATAAATATATCACTACAATCCGAAAAAAGATAAATCGGATTCCATATATTTCTTGTCTAACATCAATTGCTGCCAATCCGTTTCAAAAAATTATAATCTAAATTGAAGTCTTAAGTATCCCTACCGAGCTGCAATCAAGGAATGCTTTGTCTAGTGGATAACCATCCCGCCGACGAAAAATAAGTTCAGATTTGGCTGAAACACGCGAAAATTATAAATACATAACATTTAGGAACGGTAAAACCAATAAAAATTGGAGATTTTTTAGAATTTTAAAAAGTAAGTCCAAACTAATGTTTCAAAATGTACTTGGCAATATGACAGGAAATGATTCTAATAATTCCAGTTTTTTTCGCTCCTGCTCTTTCCTGTGAGTAACTTGTTCTCGCCAATGGTCCACAAACTGTTTCAGCCACAATCTACGAATAATTCAGTAGATTAAATATATCAAAACTTCTGCAGAAATCGTTTAAATTGAGTAAACAATAAATTGATAGAAGTTTAAAAAAAGGAAAACTTTATACTTTACAATCATGAAACTTACTTATCCAATCGCTCATTTATATCCCTTAACCGTTTTTTGACGTAACTGACGCCCTCTTCTATTTCATTTTCCCCGATTTTTCTCACTGTTCCAGATACGACCTCTGTTACCAAATCATCCAGAAAGCTTTTTCCGATATCATCTAAAAGCCCCTCATCGTGTAAACGCCTGCATTTACTGAAAAGTGCGTAAATACTGAGAAAGAAGGACATTTTAAGATTATTCAAAATAAAAGATAAAGCAGGTTAAGGGAAAACCTTACATTAGACCTAAACTCCGTATTAACATTTTACTCCCAGAGAAATCCCTTAAAAAACCGAAAAGTGACTTTCCTTCTTTTAAAAGCTCCTAAATTCAAAGTTACTTAGGTCCAAGAATTCAGAAGTACTATTTTCTCGGAATTCGAAATGCCTCGAAGAAACAGAATCAAAAACAAAGCTTCAAATCATTTAATAATAATTTCTGGGAAACATACGTTATCCATTTCTGACTGATTTCACGAATAAATATGTCGATAATTTCATGCAAAAGAGATTCGTTTAATGAACCCAACAAAGATCGTATTTCATCTTCCCGTTGCTTCGCAACATCTGCAGCTAGCTTATGACGATGTAAAAGTTTAGCAGCAATCACTGCTTCTTGACAAAGTGGTCTAAAAGAATATTTATTTTGCAAGAAATAAGATTTCGAACACAACACTAATTAAAAATTACAAGCCAATTTCAATAATGCAGAACTAACATTAAAAGAAAAAATTTAAACTAACTTCAAGCAATCTTCCAAAATATTATCATACAATGTAGTAGTTAACGAATGAGCCAGTGATTTAATATACGTCAATTTGCATAGCCTAGTAACCTCTTCTTTTATGAGTTCATCTGTCAACTTCTCTGTTAATATGCTAATCTGAAAATGAGACCTTTAGGATGTAAGTAAAAGTAATATCAATAAGATCTTTCGAACTACACCATTCCTTGAAAACTATGCGTAGAAAGATAAAGTTTCGATAAAATAGCATACTGTATTATCGTCCTTTTGTGGTGATGGCGAAGTAAAAGCAAAAGTTACAGCATCGTCATCGTCAGTAGTCAATCTCCAAAAAATATCATATACATTAAAATACAAAAATTTTAGTTACTATGCTGAGGAAAAAAGAAATTCAGAAGTCTTCCGATCCAAACATAAAATGTACACAATCGACCTTGGTACTAATAGGTAATTTTATCTATTTCACTCAGTATTACTCATCTTTTAATGTTTAAAGTATTGCTGTTATGTATTTCCTGCAGCTCTCCAAGCTTTAGACTCGAATCATTTAAGTCTAGAAATTTCCTAACAGATACGCGGTTCCCCAAAACTTAGAAAAGCTAAGAGTCCAAAATTTACATATTTTTTATGCGTTCTGTAAACATATATAATATGTAAGGAACTTGAGAAGTTTCAATTAGCTCCTCCAATATTTTCTCTAAATCTCATTTCAAGAGAATGATATCCATAAATTAAATTTTCGAGAAGCAAAAAGAGAGCAAGAAAAGACTTACTGTTCACTTCCATTTTCACTGATATAGTTATCAAGAACGGCATCAAATACATAAGCACCATGTTCGTCAAACGAATTTAGTGGCGCAACAGTTTCAGCTTTAATATCTTGTCCACCGCTTAATACCTAGTGAAATCGTTTATGAAATTCGGAACTAAAATTTTTCATCGAAAAAAAAAAAATCTAACTTACTTCAGGAAGCGAATATCCATTACGTTTGGCTTCAATCCATGAATGAATCCTTGATGTTGGCTCTTCAATTGGCTCAATTAATCGAGTTTTTGATATAAGCATCATCTCTTCACCGGTATCAGCATCATTACTACGACGAACATTATAGCAATCCAAAAATTGCAACGATGCGTCGAGATCATCAAATCCTAACAGCTGGACAAACTTCTTCACTGGATACTACAAAAAAAAAAAAGGAAATTAGATCCAAAGTTTTCCTCCGAAAACTTTCTGTTTTGAAAATATTTACAAAACTTCAATTCTGAAATATAATGACACTTGAACTGACCTTTCCCATTATATGAACTGAATGTGATATTGCATATATTGCCTGATGACGCATGCGATTAAAAAATCGGTGACAAAGACAACACTATAACAAAGAATTTCTTTATTAGCATTTAGCGGTTTTGATGAATAATTTAGAACTATTATTATTATTGAAAAGTTAACCTGTAAATAAGTAGCGTCATTTCTCAATAATCGAAAAAAGCGGACATAATTTTGGTTCTGTAGACAGGTAAACAGACGAATTGCTAATCGGACTGAACTAGCTTCAAGAATTTCTCTACGATATGTTAACGCTTGCCTGCAAATTCAGTGAATTTTTAAAACTTGAAATCAAATAAAGAAAAAAAAATTGACTAGAAAAGGTACTGTTTTTAAACATTCACAGCATATCTCTCAGTATTAATTCCAAACTCCATGCCGGAAGCGAAGTTGTTTCGCTGTATCTACTTACAAAATCAACATAGGCTGAAATCATCAAGTCCTTCATCTGGTTCACTAATTAGCATAAGCAGTTTGGATTTGAACCGCGGGTGCTATCAAATAAAGTGATTCAGAATAAGCTAGGTCAACCTAATGTAATTAATTAAAATCTTTAAAATGAACTTTCGCTTTACTCTGACATATACCGAACGAGTGGCTTAAAAAAAATACTGTGATCGAAAAGTATTCGAAAAGAAGCGTGGAAATTAGCCACAGGATGTGAAAGTGACATGACTATCGAAATGAAACCAAACAATGAAACACGAAAACTTTTACCGGAACACATTAGAATCCGAGAGATTCAACATAATTTCGTAAGCTCGAAATTCCCCCTCACTAGGGTAAAAAACTCCTTTCTTCGCCAAATCATCATACAGGTAACGTAGGCTCTGCAGACTTTTCGATAAATTCTCTACAATTTCAAAGTTAAAATTTTGGAAAAAAACTTTCTTTCAGTTTATTAGGAGAATGACAGAAACTTCAAATTATAAAATGGTAAGAGTTAACGTAAAAAAAACCGGTTGATAGACAAGTGAAAGATCAATGACGATTCATTTTGTAGATGTACAAATCAATGAAGTAAAATGAAAGAAAAAAAGTACCCGTATTCATTTTTTGATCGAATTCATTGAAATTTAATTCACAAAGACGATGTGACGCAAAAATATGCAGCCTGACACATTGTTCAATTAGTGTAACAGCAGTTTCGTTAACCATCATTTGTTGCGTTATGTCCTGAAATTCTTTTTCTTCTTACAGCTTTTTACAGAATAGATATATAAGAATTAACACATTTTTGGAATTGGCACTATCATATTTTTTTAAACCGCCAGCTCTATTTTAATTAATTTGTTTATCCACAAATTAAGTAACGATTGAATATTAACTGAACTATTAACCAACTGCAATATAAACCTCACACAAAACAATAAACACTGGTAATTGAAAAAATAAATAAATGAACGACCTTTCGAATAGCTCGTGTTCGATTCCACAGAAAATCATACCACTGTGCTAGTTCCTCATCTGTTTCTGGAACATGATTTGCTATCTGCAAAAAGCCAAATATAAATGCGATTTGTTTCCATATTTCATAATCCAGCCTATAAAAATTTATAACTTGCCTTTCCGACAAGGTAATTCATCGTACGTTGAAGAACATCTGCAGGTCTTAGCTCATGGGGTAGAGGCTCCTCCTGCAAAATGGTTAAGTTTATTTTATTATTTAGTTCGAGTTGTTCTCGCTATACTTTCTAACTGCATTTTCGAAAAAACAGTTTTTTCGAAAACTTATATAATTCAGCGTTTCTGGAATTTTTATTTAATATTTTTCGAGGAAACTTGTTCGGAATAACAAAATAATTTAAGAAAATATTTAAAACATCTAACAGAATCATTTTTTTCCTACTTGGTCAGCTGCACTTCTACTATATTCCTTCACGGTTAGTTCCGGAGCCATTCTTCCATCATTGTGACATTCATATATGCTAAGACGCTTCTGTACAACCCTCATGTAACGTTCTTTTTCTGGGCACATGTCAGGGCAAGAACCCTGTAATGCATCAATTTTTTAAATATTTATCCTTGTCACAATAATAATTCATGAGCAGTATGACTATTAAAAATGAACCAATGCAAGAAGTGATCAACAGAACACACCAGTTACATCAAAATAAGAAGGTTGCAAACTATGATTTCACCTGCATAACAGTTGCATTCTCAACATCAGTACTTTTTAAGCGTCCTCTATGCATCAAACGATCACGTTCATCTAGCAGCTGATATTTATCGAAGTCGTTTTCACAAATTCGTCCAACCATACGTTTCAGTTGCCGAGCTGAACAAATTTAGTTTAAATTATTTATTGAATATAACCCGAATTGAAATATACAAATCCACAAGAACCTAACAAATAATTTAAATGAAATTTTAGCGGAAAGCTTTCATACATTTTTGAAATTCTTGTTATACAAAGAAATTTACCAATTGCACCCTTTGGTAATACTATCTTTTCCGCAACTGATTCCGCTTTTGTAGCTTCAATATGGCGTTCTGCCTTAGTCGCATTTTCATCCTTAGCAGTTGAATCACGAGTCCAGGTCCTTGACGACTCGATCTGAAATTAGGCATTAATTTTAAAAATAGATACTCATCCAGATTTACTTACAAGAACTTCTTTCAAATTAGTTTAACAAATATCCAAAGTGATATTTCCGTATTTTACGTGAAAAAGGAAAAAATAAATACCGCACGCATTATACCACTGAATCTGTTATCGACACCACTACGTGCGGTACCACGGTGTGACGCTTTCAAACGTTTCCCAAGTTGCGCACCACTAAAAATTGATGCTTTCATGTTTGTAGATGGTAAATCCTGTGAAATATTTGAGATATGCTGTGTTGATGACATCCTTTTTCGAACAACACGTGCGGCACGTGCTACAGAATGTCGACCACTCGCAACTCTTGCATCTACGGATCGTTTGAATAGCAAAGTTGATGATGAAGAAGGTGAACCTGAAATCGAAAAATATAATCAAGCAACAGATAAGTCAATTTATTTCAACTACAACCGTCATAATTAAGTTTGCCATAAATTAATAACTTCTACGATACTCGATCTAAATATTTTTTGAAAGCTTTACATATGTAAAAATATGACACAAAAATGTAAGAAAAAGAGATATTTCTATTTTCGTGCAAAAGAGGAATGAAAAAGCTATACGACTGCTAAAGGATCGTTTAAATAAAATGAATGATTAACCAAGTGGATCATCCAGATCATTGTATCTTTTACGTCTTGGAGGAGCATAGGATTGCTTTCGTACGGCGCCGGTTGACTTTGGATTTGCTTTCTTCGGCCGTAAGCTAAAATAAATAACCACTGTTTCGAGGAATATCAGAAATAAAATTACCCGAATTAATGGAGTAAAACTAGTTAAAAACAAAATTTCACAAATGATTTTTTGGTTTACATATTAAAACGGATTCAAGTTTTATTAAACTAGGCAAACTAATTTGTTTTATAGTAACTGAAAAACACATATCTTTATCTAATATCCAGTAGCATCTTCATTTTGATCATTACTAAAAAGAAAATAAATCTGACCTTTCCGGAATTATGAATGGGAACGAACCAGAAGACATCTTTTTTTTAGTTTAATTAAGGAAATATATTGATATCGTTTATCCAAAATCAATGTCTTTCCCAGCACAAGTCAAATGATGCCATCACTGTCACTTATTAAACATAATCCAGGAATTTGATTTTCCTGAAAATAACAGAAATGATCACAACCGATAACTCATTTCCCTTACAGCTGCACCTCATGAAATCCAATTTCATCTTCTATCTTCAGTTACAGTACTCCTATTAATAATATATTAATGACTTCTATTGCCACTTTTTAAATGTAATAAAAAACTTTCAACTCTTTTCTTATTTGTAAACTCTTTTTATCTTTATTTTTTATTTGTGAAAGCACACTGTAACTTCCAGAAATCTGTAACTACCATAACGTTAAATTTTATCAGTTAACTAGAACAGTACATAATGTTTGATAATATGATAATGAAAGATAGAAAACCTCCCACTACAGAAGAACAATAACACCAAAATTACGATAAAGAATGAGGAAGGCGAAACATCTTTTACCGGTCATGCCACACTATGGAAACAGGTTGGGATGGAAAATTGCATAAAGTTGTAGTGTGTCGGTGGTGATTACTGTTGTTTAGACAGCATTGGAAATTACGTGACGGGAATCAGAAGTTTGCACGTCACGTGAAATTTTACAATATGTGATGAAATTGAAGTGATTTCACGCTATATGAAGAAATGTACTAGCAATGGTGGAATTAATTAAGTGTAATAACTTCCTATGAATAATGTTCAATTTAGGAAGAAATACGTGTTGTTAATCAATTTAATTAATTAAGTATGAAGTTTTTAATTAAGTATGAACTTTCGGTTTAATGAAAGAAGTTCAAAAGTTTTTATTAAATGAATGTTAACTTAAGTAAACGTTGCATTGCTTCGATACAAAATTCAACTTGATCACTTATTTATCTAAAATCGCATAAATATTATCATCATTATCAGCATTTTATATAATCATTTGTTGTCACAGCTTGCAATTTCAATTTCATCCAAACTGATGATTGCATTGCATTGATCACATCTGAGTATACGAAACGATTAAAGCACAATGAATATTCCCTATATAAAGAATCACTTCAAATACTTCACCATTTTATAATGTCTGTTTTTGAATATATGGAATTAATTATTTTTTTTTTCGTAAATATTGAACACTGATAAAAAAAATTTTTTTGGAAAAGATTTATAAATCTCTGGGAGAGAAAAAAAACGAAACAAAACGAAATGGTTCAAACTAATGGAAAGTTAACTAATTAATTTATCATTTCTTCCAATAATAAAAAAACAAAAATGATCAATGATAATTTTAAGTTTTGAATTCTTTTTTAACTCAAAATTTTCCCATTGGGAAAATGCAAAAAATAAATAAAATAATGAAGATATTTTGTGCAATATTTGTCGAAAAATATTGCCCAAATTTCAAAATAGGTTAATTTTGAAATTTTACACTAAAATATTTTTTGCATTTTTTTTTTTCCTTTTGCATGAAAAATTTAATTTCTCAACTAAATATTTGCACAAATGAGAAAGAATGTTTTAGATGTATCTAACAACGATCATTTGGTTTGCCACATCACTGATACTATGCTCGGGTTTCACGCAATACATCATGTCAGGTGGTCAGACGTACGGTTTCATCACGGAACTCTTTTTTGACGTCACATCATCAAAAGAATTGAACTGTTTCTATGAAAACTTTTTACGATACACCGATTTAAGCATCTCTGCTAGGGTAAGCAATCTTCAAGTGAACTACGTTTAGATAATTATACAGGTAGTATATAGCACCGTCATATGAGCCTAAGGTCAAAGGGTAAATCTCGAATATTATTTACTTTATGATTGACTTCAAGTAATATAAGAATTATATTCGGCACAATTTTTTTTTTTTTGATCAATTTGAGGTAATTATATGAAAGTATGCAAGGCCAAAAGATAAATCTTGAATATTATTTATTTTGTACTTTCTTAAGTAGCTTCAAAAAATGCAAGGATAATTCCTCGTCGTGCTATATTACTTACTATTAATTGATTTTTTACTTTAAAGATAATATAAAAAAAAAGGAAAAAATGTGTTCAATTTTGGGTAATATAAAAAAAGAAAAAAACACAAATGTTTTTAGTGAAAAAAAAATCCTTTTTTTAAGAATTCATTTATCATATTAAAAATTATTTTAGAATTGTTTTCGTAAAATATCAATGGTTCTTTTTAAAGTCTAAAATTGAACTTTGACATTTTAGGATGTTACTAAAAAAAAAAATAATTCTGCTTTTAAATACTGCAAAATTGCCATATTTTCTTTTAAGAGTAATTTAATTAAGAAAAAAAAATACATTTTCAGTCAGTTGATGCGGAGTTGCAAACGATAAAAATCCGAATTAGATCACCAAGCAAAAACATTAGTAAGTGGTTTGAAGGTATTGATCAAGCGATGTTTAATCAAATGATACGAGAAGAAGGTTAGTGATAAAAAAAAAAAAGGATATGAATTATCAAATTATCAATTCAAAGGAGTGATAAGAACTTACATATTGCAATAGATAATGATGATCATTATTTGTGAAGAAAAAAAATCTCCTTTTTTAACTTAACAAAATTATTACTGACTGCAAAATTCTTACCAAATTTTTCCATGACTTCTTAAATTATCAAATTTAAATTTGAAAAAAGATCTCAATCATTTTAGGTATCTATGAAATTTGTGTTAAGTCAAGCTTAAAAGGAGTAAAACAAGTACGTCTAATGCTCGTCATTTATACGCATCATCGAGCAACACTGAACAAACTAAATAGAATTAAAAAGGAACACAGCGAATCAACAAAAAATATAAATGTTAGTGAATTATTAGTCATGAAAAGTGATGGTAAATTAGTTGAGCCTTTAACTGTTGCATAGCGTCATATATTTGAGATAGGGAATTTTACAAGCAAAAAAAATCAGGAATTTTCTGTTAAATAAAAAGGTTGTTTAATAGTATAGTTTTATTTTAAATTCTAATTTTTCGATTTTAGTAATTTATGTTACAGGAATCGATTAATCATTTACGCGAATCAATAGCTTCCTCAGCATTTGCCTTAAAACGACTTAAATCAACACGTGATTTGCGTTTGCAGATGAAAAATGCCCATGATATTGATACATTTTCATTGATACAAACAA
>PQVD01003425.1:0-26733 GCA_003012265.1 Setaria equina
AATTCAGCAGTATTTAATGAAGACTAATGTCAGTTTCATTTAAAAAACGATCATCCGTTGTGGCACATAAGTGTATTATAGAATTTATAAACATTCCATGTTATTATAAACTTGAAAACAGTAAGATAAATTTCCAGCCTTATGAGTTACGGTAACGAGAAACACTTTCATTCTGCTATAGCAATAATTTCAACTTACTCAACTGTTTGTATGAATGTGCTTTACATGTCCTTTAAAATCGGCAATGAAGGATGTATAGCAAAGAAAATCTTCCCTTAGAGGATTATCTATCAAATTTATCAAAATATTAAAGTTTTCACGAGCCAACAGCTCTTCATTTACTCTAAATTATAAAAGTGTGACTAAGAATTAAAGAACGACAATTCCGATATTCACTTTCCAATGAGACTCTTCGCTCCTTTCAATTTCAAAGCATTCAGTCATACTAAGGATTAATTATGCATCTTTCTGAAGCGTTGATAACAATACATCAACCGAACAATAACAAACAAAATGAGAGATTTCTGTGTTATCTTATCTAATTCGGATCGATGAGTAGCTTTATCATTCAACGATTCAAAATGAGTAAAAGTCCTTGTATATTACTAACTTGTTAAATATGAACTAATTTAAAACGGTTGTAAAGAACTGAAAAGTTTGCATGAAGAATCAACAATATATGAGCCAGGGATATCCTCCTCCCAGAGCTTGGAATTGTTACAACCAATAATCAGGAAAAATGAAAACAATAACAAGACGGAAGACTTATATTAGTAGTGTGCAATAAAAATAAAAATCACACCTGCCTTTGTTTCTAATTTCTGGTCATTCCATTTGTAACATTTCACAGGAAAGAGCTCATAACAATCCCATCAAATCGTTAACAACAAATTTAACTTTTTTCGTCTTATTTTTCAGTCAATACTGTATTATCCGCAGTAATCTTAATCTTTATGCTCATAATTGTAAATAACAAATGAGGTACGATTTTGAATTTAATCAATACTGATATTTTTCTTTTTGCCTAATATGAACTTGCCTCAGATTTTCCTAGCTCTTCTTACTAAACAATTTATTCATCTCATTCATCTTTGCAGCAGACTTCATAACTGCTTTCAACCTTTCAACAAAACAAATTTCGTGACAGAAATATTGGATAGAAGAAGTAAAGCAAACTGCAGTAAAAGATTTTTTGAGAACGGTTAAATCATTCTTGAATTAACTCTCAATAATTTTCTCGTTTCTTCGTTGAGCCCAACTGCCAATAAAATAATAGCACGATCGCTTTATTCCGCTAATCACAATTGAAAAACCAGAAGGAACATCAGATTTCCCTTGTACTAATCATTCTTTGCAATGCTGAAGGATGTGTCTTCTTTGTGAAACTGCATTACCAATATAGTATCATTTCATTCTGTAAAATAAATAACGATTACTTTTTATTCAAAATACAACAAATTTTGCACACACACACAGATAAATACAAGAGAAATTCAGATTCCCAGATATAAATAGAAAAGTTACAAACCGTTTCCAGTTCTTTGACATTAAAAACAGCACAAAACTTTGAGGGAATGTCTATATGTAAAAATGGCTTTTTTTTTCGACAACCCCTTTCAAATTTATTCGAACTTGAAAATCATAAACAAAGGAAAAGTCCGTTCTTTCAAATTTCCCCTCCAACGTTTCTCGCACTCTTATAGAAATCCATTTGAAATGTAAAATGAAGAAACAACTGCAAATTTTTTTAAGAATTGATTTTTAGGTTCAGACTGCATGAGAAAAAAAAAGATGAAATCTTAGGTTCCCTTCTTCCCGATCTATTTCGTCCTTGCTTCCATTCTTTTTGCTGGAACTTTTGCTGAAATTTGATAAATTGTTCCTCCCTTACAAAAATGTCGAAGGGGTGATTAAAGGACAACATTTCCCAAAAATTCTCTTTAAGAAAACTTTGAAACATTCTAGGACTTCCGACAGAAAAAAAATTAATTACTAATTTAACGCCTAATTTATTTCTACTGACTTCAATTCCAAACTAAATTCATATGACTATCAGTAAGGAAGGGATAAGGACGGGTATATTCGATTTAACAGAAAAATTTCCACTAGCAGCATAACAACGTCCACAATTTATCAGGAGCTGATCCTGTTGTTCTGATCAAAATTCATGGAAATCAGTTTGCGCAGTTTGCAGTGCTTCTCGCAGAAAAAAGCAGTATGTAGAGCACATTTTGACAGCCAAGACGACCGGCACGTTGAAGAAGTCATTCTTTCGAAGTTATTTTCGTAAATATTATGTAAAAATAGTTTGTATAACTGAGGGTGACGAAATGAATACTAAAATGTACTCGATGAAATGCTCCTTGTTTAATGCAGTGGGTATAGTAAATCCCTGTCTTATTATTATCTTCAGCATTCCCCAAAATATAAAGCGGACAGGTTTCACAACCCTTCCATAACGTTATGCAATCACAAATGCCCTTTTCCCTATTTTACCTGTTAAGAAAATCAGTAAGATTTTTATACGAAACTTAAAGATACAATTCCACTCCCTCTGACTTCGAGGGTCCATTAAATACTACCGAATTAGCAGTTTTTTTTTAAAAAACCGTACGATGTAAAACAAAACTGAGTGGCATTTCAACACGAATGCATACCAAACGAAAGCCTTCAACAAACTTATTTCCTCCAATTGATCGGATAACATCTGATACCAAAGCGGCTTTAATGGTCGCAACCATAATAAGGTCTGAAAACCGAAGTTTTATAGCAATTGTCCTGAAATCTTTACTTCTACATAATCTTGGTATTCCTTAAAATCCTATTTGGAATATCTGTAAACTCCCCACATAATTATTTACCCAGTACAGAGAAAAAAATTGTAACTATGGGTTACGCTTATTTGTAGAGCAATAGACATACTTTAAAGCAGCTGTAGAAATGAAAAAGCAGTCGTCATGGACTCATAGTTATAGCCTGAACAATAATACTTCAACTTCCCTTTGCCTGGAATTACTTCTGGCAGCAAATTCCCATAAAAATAATTCAAGTTGAACAGATAGCGAAGATAAAGCCAAAAAACTGAAGAGGAAGTAATTTGCACTTCATATGTAGCAACTAAAACTGTATCTAATTAGGGAATCTGTAGCAAATGTGATAGTCCTATTTTCCTATAACATTGTGTACTGTATTCTTTTATCCCACTTTTAAAAGGATTGATTTCTGAATGAGACAAATGCATCAAAACAAAAGACGCATATAAAACTGATTTCCATACATGAGAATCATAAAAAAGAGTTATGAGAATAAATGCTAGTGAGAAACATCTTTTCTGAAATTTGTCAAATTAATTGGAGAATGAAATCCACACAAAAATCCTGACTCTTTCCCGAAATTCTATACCGCATGCATTACTAAACTTTTCATTGTCTATTTAAACGTAATTAAATACTTCCCATACATTTCCTTTTCCCCGTTTTTTTCTTTTTAAATCTCCATCCTTTAAGAGGATTACGACGGGAAACTACAATCCATATCAAAAAGGCTAAAGCAATGCAAGCAGCATACCGGCAAAAATTTCCGAAGCATGATTAGCCAGCTAATCAGTGAACTGATATCATAACTGAAAAAAAAAAACTACCAAACTACTAGTGATATCATCTAATATGTTGCTATCTGACAACAAGCTGTTAATATTGCTATCACATCATACAGGCATATATGATTTTGCAACCAGATACCTTCTTAGTAAATAATATCCCACGTGGTCAACGTGTTATAAATACATTTCCAATGAATCATTTTTGTGTTTTTCAGAATTGAGGTTACTCAGAAATAATTTGTTAGTATATAGTGCGGGCAAAAAAAAAAATATTCAGTTGAATTGTCTCGTATTTTTTTTTCTTTGAAATCAAATCTCCAACATACCAGCTTGACAACATAACAAAATATCAGAATTTTTCTTACGAAAACAGCAAGCAAGCTTTGGACGGTATTTTTTTTCCCTTTTTTGTTTGAATTATTCGCAGATCTCTCAGGGGAAAATCTTTTTTTTTTTCTCAGCAGCACCAAGTCACTCTTTCCCCGGTAATAATGTGCTTTTAACCACTTCTAAAGAGGCTTTAGATTTCTATACCGCATAGCTTAAGCTTACTCGTATAATTCCTCCAGTTGGCATAACACTAGAAGCACTAGCCTAAACCAACATATATATATATATATATATAGATGTATATATCTACAATCGTACGTTATTTTCAAACAATTGAAAGTATTTGGGAAAAAATTCAGGCTGCAAATGCAATAAGCATTTCGGCCACTTATGCATTTTGCCGCAGAACATAATTTCAGAGCAACTTTCTAAAATATTTAGCAGTTAAAAACGTTGTGCAAAAAAGCTAAAAGAAATTGTCGAAAGCTGTAGTAGGGAATTTCTGAAAAGGGAAACTGGCAAAAAAAATCAAAGCACCGAAAAAACAACGCAAAACTGCTACTGCTACTACTTGGACTTAGCGTTAGTTACGTCTTTAAAAATTTGTTAATTCAAAAAAATGGCACAAAAGTCCGCCCTCGTTTTATGGTTAAAGCACATTGCCCAAAGCGACAAAGCATATGGAAAAAGAAGAGTAGGAGAAACGGATTAAAGAATTATGCTTTACGGCCAAAAGTACTCGATTATTACTTTACCTTTTTGAGGTACTTTTGATTTTCAAACACTACTCCCAAAATGAGGAACGACTTTGGGCGAGCTGCTGCTGTTGCTCTGCTGATACTACTAACGTATGAAATGAACTTCTCAAAATTAATTTCAAATTCCTGAAAAATTTCTTTCATTCATGGGAGAAAAATTGGAATGTGAAGTGGGAGCGAAAAAAGCCGCCTGCCACTATGCTTGTTAAGGTCAAGAAAAATTTCTTAACTACACGCACACAATAAAAACATTAGAACAGTGAAAATTGACTACTGAAAAAAAAATCGTCCAGAAAAAAAGAGTTTTTAATTTAAGAAAGCCAAAATAAAAAAATAAGAAAAACAACACTAATATGTTTGAACATCACCGTCATCAAAAAGGATCACAGAATGCAGCACAAACCGCGCGTGTAACGAGAAAATACGTGTATAACATAAAAGAGACTGTTGTTGTAGCTGTTGCTGTTGTTGTTGTTGTTGTTGTTGTTGTTGTTGCTGTTGTTGATTTCTATGACAGTAATAGTAATAGTAGGAATAATGATGATAATAATAATAATAGTACAATAGTAGTAGCAATAGTAATAGGGTGGTTTTTGGGTGGTAGTATTGGATAGTGCAATTTTTTTTTTTTTTTTGTAGTACCATTAGAAACGTGGAGGAATCTGGCCACTAACTGAAAAGTAAAGCAAGATATTAGCATTTTGGTTTGAATAAAGCACCAATACGGCATGCGTTTTTTTTTTTTTTTTGGAAAATAAAGTAATAATAGTATCAGTATTTTCACTTCTTACAACACAATCACCTTCCTTAGAAAGATTTCTAACTAAACGTATGTGGATAAACTTAAGTGACAACTCCGTGCTTTACTAGTTTCACTTTGAGTATAAAAAAAACTTCCTTCCATACGCTTCCTACGTCAAATTAGGTCATTTTCACCGACAGAATCCATTACTTATGAAAAAAACGAATGGTGAAATAATAATAAAAAGAACAATAATAAAGTAATAGTTAATGATAAAAATAAACTAAGAATAATAAGCAGTTTAATAATAAGAGTAATAATTAGAATTGGTAAATAATAATAATGAGATTAATTAATAATGGTTATGGTAACTAACAAGACCATAAAAAATAATAACAATAACTCATAATCAACAATATTAAAAAAATAATAGTAACAATAATAAATAATTAATAGTCAATAAATTAGTGATTAATAATCAATAAATTAATAATTAATAAATAGTGATTAATAATAAAAAAAAATAATAATAATGATAATAATGATGATGATGATAATAATAATAATTATTATTAATAATAGTAATAAATAATAATCATTATCATCATTAATAACAACAATAATAATAATTAATAGTAATAATAAACAGCAAAAAAATAGTAAACGATAATAATAATAAATGATAACAATAATTGGTAAGCAATAATAATAACAAATAATAACAATGATAAGTGATAAATCAATAAGTAAGTAACAAGGAATAAATGATAAATAAATAATAAACAATAAAAGAGAGAGTTATTCGATGACTCGGAAGGTATTTCTAGTTATTTTAGGCCTTCTGGATAAAAATATCATAGAATAAATATGAGAAGTTTATACTCCAATTAAATCGTAAACCAGAACCAGATTTTTTAAAAGCAAAACATTGAAACGAAAATATTTTCGTTACAAACGGATGAAATGATTATGAGACAAGGGGATTTTTCATGAAATCATTATAATGACTGGTAGCTTATTTTCTCTTCCACAATGTAACAATTTAGAGAGAAAAGTGAAGCAGCAACAAACCATTTTGTGAAATATAATGCATCCAAAAAACAGTGTTGAATTTCCAATAAAGCTTAAGGCTTTCAGTTTATTTGAGGCAATGAAAAACAGAGACAACAAGAGATACTTGAAAGAAAAATTGCCGTCCAAGATCAATGAGACTTTTCGAGGAAGGATAAGCGTTTGCCACATTAAATCTTGTCTGAACACTTCACCTTATCTTGAGGAAACAGTATCGATAAACACTACGTCAAATTTCATGTTCGCCCTCTGCCTTTAGACCAAAGGAACATTAGAAACAAAACTGGTGAATGGATTAAACGGAACAAATTAATAAACAGCAACGTGAAAAGAGCGATCCTTCCTCAGTAATAATCTACCCAGAAAGTGATCAGATTTCAGAAAATTCGAAGTAATTCGGTTAAAAAAGAAAAAAATACACTTACATGATACAGTTGGCATGTAGCCAATACCGGGAATCAAGTATGGGTTGAAGGTAGCTTGTGGCACCTGAGCCGCAGCAGCAAGTTGGGCTGTAGCACCATTTGCATATACTGGTACACCACCTTTTTCAGCAGCTGGACGTTTGCATGGGACAGCACCTGCCTGGAACCACACACGCATTTTCCATACTAGGGTTAGTGATGCGTTGGGGAATGGAGTAGTATAAAATAATTAAAAAATTAATGAAAACAAAAAGTTAGCTTGAAAAATCGAAGCAGTTTGATGGTGGCGGCACAAGAAGTTCTCTTCCTTGGTAGCTTTTTCATGCTTTTAGGCACACAACATGTAACAAAGTATCGTGTGAGAATGCGAGAAAAACAAGGAAGGAACTCTAGAATTAACTGTAGAAAACATCAAATAAATTTTTAAAAAAAGTGAAGTTAAATTTAAACAAAAACAGACAAAATTAAGGTGTAAAACAAAAAGGAAATAAAGAGAACTAAAAAAAGGTACCAATGCATTTTACTGGAAAATTGGTACCATCGGTACCGGAAAACCGTCGAAGAGGTATGATTTTTTTTTTCTTTTTTGAGCGACACTCTGAAAAAGGATGCGTGTGTGTGAAAGAAAGAAACAAACGGAAAAATTGGTACCGCAGCAGCAGCAGCTAGGAGAAAGGAATTCTGGTCGAACTGTTGCGACGTTGATGACCCAGCAGCGGCAGCCGCAGCAGCAGCAGCTTGTTCCTCTTCCAAGGCACGTTTCCGATTATTCTGTAGTGCTGTTCCGGTAGTACTGGCTCCGGTCGATCCGGCTGCAGCCGCAGCTGCCGCAGCTGCGGCAGCTGCGGCTAACGATGGTGGTAATGTTGCGGTAGCTGGAGCCAACTGTGGTGGTAACGTAGCAGTGGTAGCAGCAGCCGTAGCTGCTTGCGACATAGCAGCAAGATTTTGAAGCGCCACCAGCTGGGCTTGAACTTGCTGGAAGGGAAATATTCGCAATGGATGATGAACAGCCGCATTAAGCCATGCAATAATAATACACACGTAACATCCACTCACACCCACACACGCAGACTCACACACTCACACACATATATATAATATATGTATATATATTTAAGAAGCCACCACACAAAAAATAGTTTTCACATCAAAAACAGTTCGGCGTGCATAGTTTATTTAATTTTAATTTACTCCCCTAACATCAATGTGACTGTACATACGCACTATATTGTTTATATGTTCTTTCTAAATCCTTAACCGAATAATTTAGTAATATGAGGCTCTGGGGAATGCTTCACGTGTGCTGCTGGCCTCAAATGTGACGTTATGGAATTGAACGAAAAGGAGAACAAAAAATTGGAGAACCTATTTAGAAGACTTAATTAAAACAAGAAACATTAACAGGATGGGGTCGAAGAAAGTCCCGGTTCTTATCATGAATGGGGAATACTGACGAGTTAATTAGGTCGATTATAACCATACCCCTCAATTAATTAACCGATAACTGCTATATTTAAATTGAACATTGGTACTTCTGTGGTTGCATAAGTACGTCATATTCAGCATGCCGTCGGCAGCAGAGAGCCAACAGAAGTGAAGAAATTGACCAGTGAAGCTGTGCATTGAATGGAGGATTTGATTTTAAATTGAGAAACGTCACCTTGAATATCTGTTACATTGATCAGGCACGCTGCATACTTCAATTTCTTTTTTTGAAATTAGCATTCGGTTGCAGGTTTGAAAGAGTAAAACTCCAGTGGGTAAGAGTTCATCTTACTTACATTTTTCTGCCTAACGTTATTTTAAACTTTTTTAAACGCTTAATTATACTTCATTTATATGCTAATGCCATCCTGAGACCGACCTTCAGATATATATATATATATATATAAAGTTTATTAAACAAGAAATCGCTATCCTTACTATTCAGTGTTACCTTGAAACTCGTGCACCAGCTTTTAACTAGTTCTCGAATTATATCTACTGAAAAGTTAGTAACTCATTTAGACATACTGATATAATTGAAATGTCATCGTATACTTCCAACTCTAACCTGCCAACAACACACTCAAAACCAAAATCAAGACGAACTTATTTCGTATGAGTAAATATGTATCACCGCAACATTGAAGAGGAAGAGGTTGGTTTTGGCTAGCAATTCAGTTCAAGTTATTATATTATTTGCTCGGTGGCTTAAATGAATGAATGAAATGAATCATGCTTGAAGCAGTTGTTTCGAAGATGTCATAAAAGCGCCTTAATTCAAAAATACATTCATTTTCACGGTGAAAATGAATGAATCAGTAGTGATCAATTCTACATAAAAATAGTAGAAGCGACATGTAATAGAGAGCTTAGAAGCAACAGAAAAAAATGACACGCAAAAAAAGATATTATTGGAGGGAAAAACACAACGTTCTAGGTCGAGCTCACAGTACACAGAAGCGAGGCAGTAACGCGCAACCCTTATTTAAGGTGTGGGTTTCATTTCTTCCTGAACTTTTCGTTATAAGGGACGGGAAGAAGCAGAAAATTCGAGGAGTAGAAGAATTAAGAGATATGAGAAACGTACCGACACCTGTACTAATGTATTATGCTTCCTTGATAAAACTAAGAAAAGTCAACTGCATATTTGATGTGAATCACTTAAATAATACTTCAAAACTAAGATCTTAAGCTGTATACAACGTTAGCACTGTTCGATTTGCTTTTATTTCTTATAGCATGCCATAATAGAAATGACCAAAAAGTGTCACACCACCTACCACTAAGTGCTACCACTAAGAATTTCATAAAATTATAAAGTGGAAGGACCTACAACTAGAATTCTGTTCTCAGCATATTGCACCAGGCCCATCAACAATTCGAGAGAAAAACGTGATAATTAAATCATACGTCAAATTGCTTATCCTATGCTAAACAAACACAAGTGTTAGTTTAATGCTATTTGCTCTAAAACTTCCGCTCCAAGAAAGTTCTGCTATTTCCAGGGACTGCAATTCCCACAAACTAATATTTCAGAAAATTGTGGTAGCTTCTTTGATAATTGTTTCTCAACCAATTTCCTGAGAATTCAAAAACATATAATCAGGATGAAAAATAAGATTTGTTAAGCACCATTAACTTGTACAAGTGCTACTTACCTTTGCAGAGATTTTTTTAGATTATTCAGGAAAAGAAATTTAAAAAAGAGGGAAAAAAATACTAACCGCTTGATAAGCAGCTGCAGCAGCATCGCTGCTTGGAACAGGCACGAGTGTTGGATACATGGTGGTGATACCCTGATAATACTGATAAGGAAGTGCAGCTGGAACTAATGTTGCAGCTTGTGCAGCAGCTGCAGCGGCAGCTTGTTGCTGCTGTTGTTGAACAATGAGAAGTTGATCGTTGAGTGCTGCAGGACTAGCTTGACCGCTGACAACCAATTGTGCTAATGGATTCATCGTCGAAAGTGCAGCGGGAGCTGCCGCTGCTGCATTCTGATTCAACTGTGTACAAATCAAATTCTTGAGAGCCAGATTATTTCGGCCATTTATCAGTAATTGATCCTTCAGATGCTGCGGCGGATGTAAGTATTTGCATTTCGGATTTTCACGCGTACAACGACCCTGCAATAAGAAAACATACAGGATAAAGGCCGACTGAGCAGATGATGGGAAGAACTTCAAATGCTTTTTTATCGTTCGCTGAACAGTTATTTATATTTCTTGCATTTCCAACTAGTGATGCCTTTTTTCGAGCAAATTATAAAAAATCTCCTGATTAAATTGTTGTGTTTTGCACTCTAAGGTAGCGGATGAAACGGAGACCAGCCATCACTGTCTCAGACGTATAATCATCATACGGAATCCCGAAATGCAATTGGTATAAGTATAGCTAATATTCTATAGGACTGAAATTAATTTACAATGGGTCGTTTAAATACAGCGACGGAATGGTCCATTCACCAGTAAATCACTGAAAGTTTCCGTCATGGCAGACACAGAAACTTTAAATTCGAAAATGATAATTACCAGCAAATTTTTGAAAGGATCCTTGCTGTTTTATAATGTCTCAGTGTGATGCAGATGTGATCAACAATATTTTGAGATGTTATATCCTAGTTACCGTTTCATAATGGATTCTTTCATGAACAGTGGTTTTTAGAACTAGACTTCAGAGCTTCAAATGCATGGTGTTATACATTTCAATCCAAACCTTTACGACTTTTCACATCATTTCATTTTCTTCCAAGTCCTTCAGCATATCTCGAGTAGATAAGAAAGTAGTCGTAAAGATGCAATTAATTTATTTCCCACTTGATAGAATTTATTTCGGGAGTTTTTTTTTCATAATTCTGTTTAAACAGTATTGGCCAAATTACAACTATCTCTTGTACCACACAGAAAATATCGATATTTATCCGAATAGCAAAGTAAATTATAAAGCTACAGAATGAAAAACCGCTACAAATTTGTTTTGAAACTGTTGACATCCTATCCATCCCATTTAAAGGGACTATTATCACCTAGTCGCCCTTCCCTTTTAAGAATTAAGCTCCTTACTCTTACTTTTCTAGACTAAGTCAGTGAATGAAGAAAACAGGAAAAGAGCGAGTAAGAAGATAGAAAAAACCTTAATGGAATCATAACAAGCAGTAACACGACCATTCTGTACATCAACATGTGGGGGTGGATGTGCAAATTTACATTCAACATCCGATCTCGAACACTGACCTCTTTGAAATTCTCGACATACCTGAAATTCAGGAATATTCCATGGTCGAGAAAAAAATTCACTACTTCGTTTTCTGGACTTTTCATTAAAGCTGTCGATTTCTATCCGTTTCTTCAAACAGGAATATTTCCTTATTTCTAGCTTTCTAGCTCAATATAACGTTTGAAAACTAAAAAACTTACCAATCTTTTTATAAAAAAGAATATTAAAACAATTGCAGAGTTCACTCAGAACAAGGAACACTGACGTTCTAACCATAAGGTTAAAAAAAATGCGTTAAAAATTCTTACGTTACAAAAGATACCAGATATTTATGAACGCAAATAACATATCGGTAGATAAGTAATAGTTGTTTGAGGAACCTTTCTGATAAAATGTATCATTCGCTGATATCCAGAAGTTTGCTTTTTTTCCGTGTTAAGGTAATGTCAGGAATTCACTACGGTTCATCTTTACTCATTAATTAACAGTACAATATGAATATCAAATGATAATAGAATGACACTTTGAAAAAGCTTAAACAGTATAAACCATGCTGAAAGCTTGATGTTACATTGCTACTGAAAAAATTTTATTATGATAAACCTACCTCCAACTGTAACCATCTGGAATCTTTAACATTAAGCAATTGTGACATAAGACCCGTTGAGGAAGTACTGCTTGCTGCTGCTGCTGCTGCGTTACTGTTCTCATCGTACATGGCAATGATTGCCTAGAAATAAAGATAATAATTACGATAACATCATCACCATATCATAGCGATTCACGAATTATTATCACATAACAGGTAATGGAAATGACAGTATTAACTTCTTGGTCATTCTACTCCTCTGCTCTTTTCTATTCTCTAGATACCTTTAATCAAAGAATTGTTTGCAATCACCCATTTCTTGGACATTTCAACTAAAGGAAAAAATAAGATCCCTGAAATTAACGTATTTTTATGCATGTGTGGAGTAATCCTTGAATTTTTGTCTGTTTCGAGGCTGTGGCTTTAACGTATTGACAAGTAAATAAGAAGAAAGCTGAGCAAATGACAATGAGTCATGAATAAAAGAGATTCAGATGCTTCCATCATCAAAATCAGTATAGCAAATAAAACAATCTTCACAGAAAAACACAGAACAAACTTCTGTCGTTTTATTTTCAAGTTGATCAATAAAATGAAATAAATGTATCAGGAAAGCCGAGTAGTCAAACTTACGGCAGTTATGATCTCCGAAATTCGCGTTCTCTTCCGGATGGAAATAATTGCCTCAAAATACTTATTCTTTTCCTATTTTGTAAGAGACAAGGAAAAGAGAAATATTTAGTAAGAGTAAGTGAAGTGCAGATCACTAAAAGAAGATGTCATTATACGGTCCGCAGTAGCAATAATCTGTCTATACAGCGTAATCCCGTGAAGACGGTGTACCGGCATGCAGCGTAATTGTGTGAGGACGCCACGCAGTATCGGTTTGTTTCCGATCCATCCACTTCTACATTGAAAAGAGCATCACCCATAGCACAACCACACCATCGCAAAATGAAAATTCGAAATTCATTCGACAAGGCGTCGTTGTTTCGTAAACCACGACAGAGCATAGCACGCACCAGCATCACGCGTGCACATGCACTGTCTGCCACCTGTAGTGCACGCATGCCCCTGTCGCCATACCACTGCAGTGTTGCACGCATCTGCATGCAACCTGCACCTATCGCACGCCCATCCAGTCAGTTTCAACACTGTTAAAACCAGCATCCAGTTTTGGTGAACTTTCCTCTACAATCGTCCTCTCTTTGTCTGTCACTTTATTCGTCTGTCCGTTTACGGCTGCCATCGTATGTTTATATAATGTGTAGAATTATATTTATAAATGCTTCGCCATATCTGTCTGCGTGTCTATTTGTCGTTCTCGTTGATTAAGTGATGTGGAGTTGATCAAACAGTTGACAGATATTCCTTATCACTACATGAACTGTTATCAATTGATAAAAAAACGATTGCCTTCGATGGTGGATATCTGAGTAACTCGTAATGGCATTAAAAAAAATTACAGCCAGATGTTACTATTTCTTACAATTTCTTAAAGAATCATAAAAATTAATAGTCAAAGGTTAGAGGGAGAGAAAGAAATCAAAAGTAAAGATCCAAAGGAAGAGAAAATCTCATGAAAACTATTACTGTGTCACTTATCTTTTATTCAGTTTTTGACTTACTTCACTACTCTCAGTCTTTCAGAGGTTACCTAACTTCAACCTTACGACTAAGATCATTCGTCTTCACCATCGAACTTATTCCACCTATAACATTACATTACAGTTATTAGCCTCCGGTATCCGGAATCAACACCAAAGGAATTACCATTGTTCGTTTCCATGATTTGTACTTTATAGTTGCTAATACATACACACATACATCATCTTTACTCGATATATTACTATCCTTATATTTTGTCCTTTTCTGGAAATTCTAGAATTTGAAGAAATCCATAACTGGTACAAAATGATGCTTTTTCTAAGTATATTTTAGAAAAGATACAAACTAGACTGTCTATTTTATATTATCAAGCAATATCAGGAATATTTATTTACAACTATCACTAGAGTCCTACCATTTGAAGGCCAAATTTTAACAAAGCTAGTATCTGTTTCGAAATGATTTTTTGGCTGATATCTTTCTTTAGTCTATTACAATAGTTTCTTTAACTATATGTAGAAGAAAACCAAAAGATATCACTAAAAATTCTTAACAGCGGTTAACTAAACCTCAAAATGTTAGTGACTTAACTAAAAACAGTTTATTCATCGCTCAAGAAAATGTAAATGAGTCTTCTGATTCCTTTTTTTAAACAAAAAATATTTGTTAATCATCCAGTATTGATCATTTTGACTGAAAAAAGTGAGAAAAACTAAACGAAAATTTGAACTTTAACTAAAGGAAAAATTCAAATGCCAATATCATATTATCACCTCCTTCTAAAACATATTTAATCACTTGACATAATCCACTTATGCTTTTTTAAAGAAAAGTTATATGGCAAGGAATACTAAAAATTGGTGCTAATGATAAACGCTTCTGTCGCACACAATGTTTTTGATCCTAACTTATGCACATTTTACGTCCAATAATCGCATTATATTACAGCGGAAAAAGAACTCTGCGATGATGCAAAAATACAACACGGCAAAATTTTCCTGTGGAAGTAACGAAGTAAGCATTATTACTAACAATTCGTTAAACAACTGCCGTTCAAACAACTGCCGTTATTTAATTCTTGAAGAAGTTGTACCTTCTTGCGGTGACAATTTTAAAACATATAAACAAAATGGATGTTTCAAGTGCTTTAGAAGTGGTATAACTGTCAGCCAGCGATTTACCTTATCATTTACGCTTAATAAGCTAAAAGACATTTAATTCCAAATCAAAGTAGGTATGACTTATTAAACTGTAAAATTTTAATTTATTTTATGTCAATTTATTGTATGTCATTCGGGCTTGTAATGATCATATAGTATAACAAATACAGTATGAGAAAAGGACTTTACTACCATAGCATTCAGTTCCATCGAACTTTTATAATGAATAAATTGGACAAGAACTTTCAATTAGTAAAAAATGCCATGAGGAATTTCAATGATGCGATTATGCACTGTAACTAGCAAAAAAAAAAAGCCCAGAAAAGTGATGCATAGAAATGTAGAAATGGAAATGATGGATTGTGAAGTACTTGGACAGGTAGGTAGAGGTAGAAATTCTGGTAGGGAATGACGAAGAAAATGATAAATGAATTGAATCGATTTTCGGAAGGAAGACAAATTTTAGGGATGCCGATAGATAACAAACTCTCTTTCTCGTAATTTTGCCTCCTTTAAAATGACTTTTCAATTTGCTTCCCGTCCTCTCCATTCTCTCTCTTCTTCCAGAACGGAATATGTTCGAGCTTCGTTTCTTTTCGTTTCCTTTCTTTTTTTTTTGAATTGTAAATGAATTTTATCACTTGCAGAAGAGGTGCCTTCCTAATCATCTATCAAGTGCTACCTTCACTGGTGAAATTAATCATTTCGTACAGCTTTACTTTCATCTAATTTACCTGAATACATGTATACTAATCAGTAATCTTCGTCTTCTTCTTTCTTCTTATTAATTAAAACGAAAGAATGTTAATCATATAAAATGACTTCATATTATCACTGTTATCACTATTGTATATTTACAGCATAATCTTACGGATTTCATTCTCCCAAAACCAATTTGAAGTTAAACAATTAATATATTCTATGAATAGTATTAAGCAGAGGAATATTTGGAGTGGAAAACAATTCTTTTTTTATTATTTATAAAAGGTTAATTAGCAAAGGAGAGGGTATTCCTGAGTTGACTAATTGACTCTTGAAAGTCAAAGCTAAACTGATGAGAATGGAAATGGAAACAGAAATGATACTTGCTGCGGCTGTATACTGAAAGTTGATATTTGATATGTTGTAGGAACTACCATACGTACGTCACGTTGAAGTAGCAATAAACAGCAACTCGTCTGAAACAAATAACTTTTGAAATTACCATTCTCATAGTCTACTGTTAAATGGAACATCATTACGTACATGCATACAATGTCTACTGCTCTGTAAAAATGCTTAAGAGTATAAAAAAAAAAACCGGACATCAGGATTGCTGAAGAGAAAACTGGATAAGGCAGAACAATGGAATCATCGGTACTTCAGATCAGAATAGAGAACTGATGAATTTCTCCTAATAGATGCCAGGATCTCGCATATTTTTTTGTCTTTAACAAAAATTCAGATGTGAAGAAATCAATCAATAATTTGGATGACATATATAAGCAATTCAGTTTGTTAATTTGTCTATAAAATGAAAAAATTTTCACTTTCCCTAAAAACTATTCGTAGCAAATACATTAAATATAAATACAGTAGCGTGAACAGCACACGATGAAGCATGGAAACTTCGTTATTTGATGTTAGGACATCTTCAAGTGATAGAAAGTGAAGATACAAAAGCAGAAAATAGAACCATGTCATTCATAGAACAAGCTACCGAATCATTGAAGAGCTAGTGCTATCTGAGTGATAATACGTTCATCCTTCTCTTATCACCATCACAATATTATCTCGTGATGGAAGCAGAGCTGATTTATTTTACAACATCTACATGAGCCAGACCATTTCTAAACTTATTTTTCGTGTCTGCTGGCTGTTACTTTTGAAATGAAACTGAATGTATGATGAAGAAATAGAAAACCATCAATAAGAGTGAAAATTGATGGATTCATCAGATGCAACATGGCGCCAGACAAAAGTGGGACAGAATAAGACTTTAATGTTACTTCTTCTTTCAGCCTTAACTTTGAGCCATAATCGCTGGCTGTAAATGAACTTGATGGTTCGCTAATCATTAGAACACTGTAAAGTAATGAAAGAAATGAACAGTTGAGGACGATAGAAATCACTACACTGGCTAAGACATGACTGCTTGGGAATGAAGACTATAAGTAGGCAGTAATTGCTTTTCGAAACTGCTGCATGCAATCAGCGGCGGAATTGAGACTTAAGCTTAAACCTGAAAAAAGCCTTTGGATGAAAGGAAGAGAGTAGAGAAGGATAGACTAGCTGGTAAGTAGTAACTAGTAAGTTACTTGGCTAGAACGAGAATGATGAGACTGGGACAGATGAAGTGAATCCATTGGTGGACGAGGAAGGATGCATTCATTCAGTGTGCATGTGTCTTTCCTTCCTGTCTCATCTGTAGGAGAAAAGGAGGATTCAATATGAGAACGCCTTTGGCCTGGCTTCTCAACCAGTGGTCCAAATGACAGAAGTAGCAATAACTATTCTCCAGAAAATTGCCATCCTTTCGGAATAAATGACCCAATGTCTTTTGCCTAGCACAAAAAGAGACTGCAATATTGGCAGCGACCAGGACAGCGCGATTTCAAGACAAGGAGAACACTTTTAATTTAGCCAAGGGTAAGAAGAGGAAGAGGAGGGATCCCTCTTCATCATTGAAACTACTCGATTACGGTAGCTTAACTGATAATTCGTCCTTTCGTTAGGCTTATACCCAGGAAGTAACTTTCGTCTCGTGAGCCAAAAAGAAAACAGAAAATGGTGGGAGAATTGGCCTTCAAAAGTTTTCTTTAAATAAGAAGATACGCATGTGTCAAGCCAAAAAGTTACGTTTTAATGGATTCAACGAAGGACAAACTCCACAATAACAGCGCCCACAGTAAAAGTCGGCGATATTTTTCGTCTCGCCTTCTACTTTACAGTATAGCAGATCAGTAAATGTGGAATAAGGTAGAGTAAGAAGAAATTGAGCCAGACAGATTAATCATCATGCTCACCGTCACTTTAATTAATGACTTTCGTTATCGTCATCATTACCTTTATCAGCGTTATCACTAAATATTACTAATACTACTATCATAACGGAATTTTAGCTGTTCAACAAATCCCAACTCTGAAGGAAAGAAAAAACTGAAATGAAAAAAGTACATTTAATTCATTATTACTATTACTGTTAATAATAATAGAAATGGGAGATGATGGCATTAATGATGACGACAATAATAATGGCAGTAACGATTGCATTGACAAAGGGTAGACTATTTTTGGGCATCGATTGCAAAATTGAAATGAAGCCTTTCTCACCAAGTGCTGAGTGTATTTCGGACTTACTACATTTTCTATACTAAAATGATTCAAATATTCTCCTATATTGCTTATAAACTTACCTGTAGTAAAGTGCACAGGTAATATTACTAATCAACCTGAAACTTTTAATAGGTAAAAGTACGCATTAATGCACCAAAAGAACTGCATCAATTGTAACGACAGTAATAATTCCGACAATGACTCGTAGAATCCATGCAAAAGATTGTTATACTTATCGTCCAATATACTCTATCAATTAAAAATTCTAAAATGGCCTACTTGATTATCTAATGATAAGATATGATGCATGCAGAAATAAACCAGCTACATAATCATTACTACTATTCTCATAGTGATATTTCCAAACAAACTGTTCCATTGTATTGTCACTGTTATCACGGTTGCCTTGAGAATATCATAGTGATATTTTAACAGTTCTTTTCTGAACACAAATTAAAAAACCACAAGTGTGTATAATTTACACTGATTGCAGTTTATTGAAAAAAGAAAACGTAATGAAGTGGAAGATTATACACACAGCAACACTAGCTGCAGCCATTCGTATGCATTTGTTGAAGTTAAATGTATTTCTTAATAAAACAAAATTTGAAAAAAAAAGTGTTATTTATTGGATGGAATGAGTCATCCACATGTCATTTTATCAGCAGAACTGAAGAATAATAATTGACTAATATAATGTTAAAATTTATAGTACCAAATGGCAGCTATCTAATTAAGCTACCAAATAATAAGCAGTAGCTAGTGGACTGTTTCATTTATTCCTTCAATTACGCCCATCGTCGGACATCTCAAAAAACATATTCATTCTAGACTGTGATCTTTGAAATCTACGAAAATTTAAATTTCCTGTTATTAAACAATTTGAATTTCGGTCGCATCAGTAAAGATAGAAAATACAAAATTTGTACTTGATACAAATTGAAATGTACTCAACTCCTTCGATATTTTTCAGACTTAAAGAAAAAGGAAGACTTGACAATAATGAAAGAGTGAAATTTTGAGAATAAGAAACAAGGAGGTTACTATTTCAAAAATCCCGATATTTTTCTTGTTACACATCATAACAAGACTTAGAATACTTTCTAACTGTATACTTGGTGAGTGATAATCTCTACTAGAATTAGTAATGAAATTTTGAGAACGAACTCTAGACCGATTATCATATAATGTGACATTCATTCCACAGCCAAATGTCCCCAACCTATAGACAATTATCAGCTGGCCTAGTCATCCTTCTGCCCTGTAATGGAAGCGATATAGTACTCTAGTTAACAAAGGAAAGCTAAAATTAAAATTTTTGCGGCATGTCAAATTATTATCGAGATTACTGTATATATTTTCAGGAAAGAAGTGGAGAGAATAATTCACTTTGTTTTCCTGATCTTTCCCACACAATTGTGTTATCTGAGTGTGGTTTCTCAGGATTGATAGAGAAAGAAAGGATGAATCAAGTCTAAACTTAAACTTACAGATTTCAAGGATCACTTCGTAGAATTACTGTGAAAAAAGCCTTGATACGTGGGCCGAACTGACGATGCTTCGTCTAAGTGAAAGATCACGGGATAAGACTGCTTTGCACTGGTGGATAGAAGCAGATCTCATAGTTCAGGATAATTATAGAACGAACAAACATCGACGTAAAAAAGAAGCACTTGCAATGATAACATCAACAGTAGCAGTTGCGGTGGCTTAGATTTCGAAATGATTTGCCTATTTGGTTCAAATTTATAATTATTTTCCAGAAATTCTTTATTTTTCTCTCTTAAAGATGCAAAATAAAGAGGAGACAGAGAGAAAGAGAGAAAAACGGAAGGATGTGAGTTAGACTGAAAGTGACAATTCAAGACGGCATAAATAAGGAAAGTCCGCGGGACAGAGGGCTACATTCTAAGTACGACGAATTAAACAAAATCAAATGAAAGGAAACGCTTATTATTTCATTATCTCCTCATTTACATCCAAATGCTTTCTTGTTTTGTTCTGTTGAAAGATAATGATAATAATTAGAAAAACTAAATGGAAGTGCTGAGAAATACTTCCAATTAAATTTAAATCTTTAAATAACAAAAAATATTCATATATGAATGCTGGAATACCAGGATACATATACGCAGCAGTGCATTCGAAAACTGCTCAGCTTGATGAAGTTGGAGCATCATAATCTACAATCTTCTTATTTTCAATATGATAAATTGGCAATTTAAATTTAAATAACCCAACTATGATATGAGTGATTGAAATCCGAGATAAAGCGGGAATTAACATTACTAAGGAAAGCAGGGGCTAAATATTCTAAATAATCAAAACCCATTAACAAACTATTTTATGTGATGACGTGGACAGAATGATAAAATACCTAAGCATTTTCTCGCTAATATTCAGCTTATCAGAGGAATAGAAGTTATGCATGTTAAGGCAAGCATTTCACATATTCGTTATTTAAAATATTCTTTTGATTCAAATAATGAGTATATTTTTAAGCTAAATTCGTTGCTTATCACACAACAGCGCTATGCAATCAACACAACATTGCAGTGAATATTTACTTTAAGCTCTTAAATTGATAAATCAATGATTTAAGCACTTACAAATGATAACATTTGATAATAACAATATTAAATAGCATATCACTTTGTAAAAATTCTTATTTAATATGCAACAATTCAGGAAACACTGCATGTAAAAACATGCTGTCGAACTGGATTAATATTTGATGAAAGATGTATGACAATGATAATAATAATCACATTGATGATAATGGTGATGAACGAATGAATATCAGCTAAATTGAATGTATGCATGAATTCAAACATGCAAAATGATTTATGGAAATTGAATGATATATTTACCTTTGTGTGGCATCGTTTCATCAACCATAAACATCACATATGCAACTAATTCATTTCTAAACGAAACGGAAAGAATGCCCACAAAGAGAATATCATTAATCAGTCACTTTGATACCTTGAGAAAAAGCAAATGAATGCCTCGAATACTACGGTTGAAATGATCCTTAACTAGAAAAATTAGTATTTTTTGCTTGCTAACAATACTGCAGTCCTTTTATTTTTTTTATAAATTTTTTTACAGCATAGATTTTTATAAGGGAACTAAATTTTGTAAGTCTTTTCATTAAGATAGTTTAATGAAGGTTTGTTTAGGTATTAAAGAATTCTCTTCTCTTTTCTCTTCTGATTAATTATAATTAGTTCTAGCGATGACTACTGAGAAAAGCACTCACTGAAATATTTAGGTCACTTTGTTACCAGAAAAAAAAAAAAAACTCGTTTTCCGAGTGGATTTCGTCTTGCCTCTGTCTCCGTGGTTTTCTTTTTTCCTTTCAAACAAAGGGAAAATCCACTAAATCCTTACTGAGCAGACAAAAACGTCTTGCTATTACGTTTACGTTCTGACGTGTCGTCTCATCCCACTTAGGCGTACGTACGTGAAAGGTGCAAATGATTCATCTTTTAGACAGAAGCCAATGGAAAAAAAACAAAAATAAATGAATGAAATGGAAGGATGGACAGGAAACGTGTCTGTCTGTGTGTGTGTGTGTGTGTGCAAGCGATGCAACCCAACGCATTTTGCAATTTCGTTGGAAAAGAAAGGAAAGCAGCCTTCGAGCAGCACCGTTGGTCCCATCCGTGCCGCACACCTCTAGCCCCCGCATTGTCCCGTAGACCCCGCTCCCCGCGATGCGGCCCATCCCGTACACTCTTTCTGATTGATGTTTTTACTTTCCCATCCGTCCTTTTATCGTGATAACGTAAACATTCTTCTCAGTTTCACTCTTCTGGTTCTAGTTTGCAGCTTATTTCATCTGCCTCTGTTCGTTACCCATGGGGGTATCTCTTCTCCGGGTAATGCCATGCCCGTTAATCAGTTGAGAGAAACCAGTTTTCAGGTGATCCTGTTGTTTTGCATGGCACAGGAACAAAACGTACAACAGACACACACACACACTCATTTTGGGTATTTCACAGTTGTTGACTGCTTCATTCTCTCCTCGATGTCCAAATTTCATCGGATTATTTCCTGTGAAAAATTAGTTTTAAACAATTGAAAAACAGAAATGAATTGATTAGAAAGGAATATGTTACTATCTGCCATGAGACGAATTATCTTGAAATATGCATTAACTGAAGCAGAACATTTCAACTTCATTAGCAGCGCCGAATAGTCCCTCCAAATGACAGGAAAGAAACAAACAATCAAACGCCGCTCTATCTCAATTTCATGTTGTTTCCTACCTGAGCACATTTTTCAAATATAAGATTAATTACGTTGGACTAGCAGAGACGAACAGGTGACTGACATGACATACGGTCACACACATAATTAATATTAGTTGCTTGTCATCCCTTGGCTTCTCAATGCAGAATTAATGGGTAGTTTATTTAGTGGTAAGTTCGGTATTTGAATTATGCTAATGAGCAGAACTTTACCTATGATATACGGCAGGAACTCAAAGGGCGTTAAACTTTGAAATTTTCAGTGTTGCGTGTGAGAAATTCTATCAGTTCTAAGAAAAACAATGATGGAACGGAATGTTTAATCATTTTTAGAATCTAGCAAAAAGAGAAGACAATTTTGAGAGAAGATAGACAGTAGTCAATCATCTGTGAATGACTGACTCCTTAGAAGCTTCAGAAATGGGATGGAATCAAACGAAAGAGTGGAAATACAGGAGATGCAGTGAGAATACGTGGAAGTGCGGAAAAGTTCGAAGGGTAGAAGAAAAGCGAAGAATTCGAGAAGATTGAGGACAATATAGTACAAGATGAAATTATGTATCCGTGTGAAGAATTTTTAAGATACACAGAATTGCCAACATCATTTTTACTGTCCCGCGAGTCGCCACCTCCACGCAATGTGACAAAAATTACGATACGATTTAAATGATAACGTTCAGAATAAAACATCATAAGAATTTCATTCGATTATAATTGTGCTAAATTTTTCGTCGGCGATGAAGCAAAAAAGCGATCTTTTTGTTTTGGTTTGACTTGATCATACTTATCAAAATCCCATCATTATCATTATTTGTCACCATCATGAATGGATCAAAAATACTGCTAATACAAAATTACGATGAGCAATGAATTTCATTTATTAAATTTTTAAGACAGCTAAGCAAAAAATAAACATTCTTAAATTCATTTGCTCTTCATGTTTTGTGTAAGACTTTACATTGCGTGCAGTAAGTTAGTTTTGCAGCAAAACAAAAATTTTTGCAAAAACTTTTCCTGCACTGCACTTCCTTCGTACTTTGTTGTAAGTCTTAAAAAATTTTTCCCTGAAATTTCTCTTTGCAAAAATTTTGTTCTTATTGATCTGACATATAATAACTTCCTGCCAAAATTTAACTTCTTGGAAATCTTTTTTCTTTTCGCTTCTTGAAGGTCGTCGTTCCTTTGGTCAATGAATTTTTTATTTTGCATTTTTTCTTTTTGTGGAAATTCTACGGTACAGGTTTACGAGGCTATTCGGGAGATAGCTTGTCTGGTTTTAATTTCATTGAATAAATTTGAAATTATTCAGCCGGAATTTCCCTTGGGAACAATGGAACAGTGCTAAACCGATTGCCAATGCATATTCTCTGTTTTTTTTTTTCCTCTTGAGTTTTTACTAGCGAGAATATAAACAAAAATGAAACGAGAGTATGCGAGAAATATGAATTAGTTAAGGTTATCGTAGGAGATTTACAGTATACCAACTGCTCACTACAGTAATATATTTGCTATTCAGTTTAAACTGGAGAAATATTAGAATGTATTATCCTTATTGGAATATGCTTAGATTTTTATCAAACCTTAATAATGCTTTCTTAATTACTAAATAATGGTATTCGGTAATGAGTCCCAGTGAAAAGAATTTGCAATTAGATAATCATAAAGAAAACTTCGAAATGGATTTAAAAATTTAATTCATAATTATATGCTTATACTCTTAAAAAATTTATCAGCAGTTACATTGTATTAGACAATGCTGAAGTAAACAACGATAGCAATATCATAAACAAATTGGTCCTGTTTAGTAAGACTAATTTGTTGATGTTGGGAAGATATCAAAGATGACATAATAGTTTGAATTTGCTATAAATCTTATTTAAGACGAAATTTTGCATCTTCCATACAAACAATTCTACCGTCAGTCATTCATCATCTTCGCAAGCAATGCTATTTATGTATGAATTCGAAATTCGCAAACATTCTTATTCCATCGATTTCTCATTATGATACGTTGTGATAACAGTAAGACTACGTAGCCTTTATCTTAGATCAACTACGCTAATATAGTCTTGTTTTCCTGCTCCTGTTTGCAGCTTCTGTATCCTATACATATGATTTGCTTACACTGAAATTTTTCTAAAATTGATCAGAAATTCAAATATGCGTTGAGATTTAAATGAAGCAAAATAGTTGTCGATGCGGTTCTGTCTCTGCGTTCAAGAGGACGCAACCTATGAACGACATAGTCGAGAGTGCTGGAGCAAAGATATTGTTTACGAGAAGTGAAATAACATGATTTGGATGCTTATTGCTAGCAGCGGTCAAGAAGGTTGTAAAATAGATGAAATTAAGTGATTCGCTTCCGTTTGTCACTACACGAAATGTATATGTTTGAAGTATATTTCTGTCCTCACTGGTGTCACCGAAATGCCTTTCCGTTGTATAAGGCAGCTAATCACATCGAGAGGAAGAAGGAGAAGGATGACTATGACTAGGCCAGCTGGTAATTTTCTATAGATTGGGGGCATTTGGCCTATGCAATGAATGTCTAGAACAAAAATAGCCAAAATGTATGGGGCTTGATGGTTAAGCTCAGGCTTCAGTTTCAGTAAATGCATCATTCTTGCAAGATAAACTCATTTCAGACAAAGATACTATTGAAATCCCAGTGGGTTAGCCAAAATTTAGTACATGCAGTAGATGTTGCTACTGCCATTGCTATTACTGCTACGGGTGGGTGCTCATTGATGGTGCAAGTATTTCGTTTGAATGTACAAGTCAAGCTTCAATCAAAAGTAGAAAAGAAAGAAACTACTTATTAAAATAAGAGAACAAATTGAGACATAGCAACAGACAAGTAAATAAATAATTACCATTAAAATGAATAACAAAGAGAATCTTCAGTACGTTTCACTTTCATTTCTATCAGCTTTCCTTGGTTTTGAACCATTCTCGTAAATTAGTCAAACGTATTTGAAAAAGGAAAGTCTATCAACATTATCTCACTGGCATTTATCGGTTTTGGTTTCTTTTTGTCCACAAAATGCTAATTCCATTTCCTTTCAACAATTTTAAAATTATGCCAAGAAATGCTCCTATTAATCTTCAATGAATCTTACATTTCTAATTAACATAAAATGCTTTTCCATTTTTGTCTCCATGCATTTTGCATTCATAAAAAAAGCAAAAACACGCAATGCCATTACTATAAATGGATAGTTTGTTTTTTTTTTTTCTTTTCCATTTTTTATTTATTTTTTCGTCCTCATCCAATGGGTTTTTTGACTCGAAAAAGGATTGATTACGCAATAAATTAGGTATATATGTCAGCGGAATGCAAATTGAATTATGCAGCAGGGAAAAAGGAAGGGAAGGATGGATTGATAAGCTTTAAGGTGGCCGAGGGATTACTTCTATTCGAGTAGGTGAATTAAATTGGTCAAAATCATTCTTTCTTTTCTCGCCACCAATCATTTGTCATTTGGTAGTAACCATCTGATTGATGATGCATTCAGAAAGAAGGGAATCTATATCTGGTAAAAATTTAGCTTCTGCTCAAGTTTTTCTCGAATCTTCGAGAAATTAATAAATCAGTTCTTTTTTTTAAATTATGATATGTGATTGAAATTGGTACGATTCGTCTATTCCACTTTCTTCGTCTTTTTCTTTCCGTAATATAAAAAATGACTGGTCTATGTAGTGATAAGTGTAAGAATATCAAAATTGCCGGAAATACAAGGCCTAAAATTAGTGCAAAAAATTTTATGTATAGTTACGATAAATTTGGAAAGGATATAAGTTTTATAAACGGCCAAATGATATAACGCGAATATAATTTCACTTTGATCGGATGAAATTGAACTTGAATTCAGTTAATTAAGTTCCACTATCGATGTATTGCTGCCACGAATAAATTAAACATCAATTCATTACTCCAATAATTTATGACATTAAAAAAATTTAGTGTTAATCAAAATGAAATCAGACTTGAAAGTTATCACACTGACCATAATATTACTCATTTATTGGCAGAAAAAAAAGATTGAAATACAATATTACGGTATCTAAATAATCAAAACTTTCATGTATTCTTACAATGTCTACTGTTTTCAAAATTTTTGATTCAGAAACGAGGACAATAATTTGATTCCCTGTCTTGCAAATATAATAAGTCGCG
>PQVD01003425.1:26766-47313 GCA_003012265.1 Setaria equina
AAAATTTCATCAAATTATTTAAGGGAAAGAAAAAAGAAAAGGAAATAATAATTTGATTCATTGGAAATGCATGTAAAAATGCTAGATGGGCAGTGATAATGGTTACTTTGTTAATTTTGATACAATATGTAGTGGAGGAGAGGAAATAATGGGTCGCATTTTGTTGCTTGAAATATTGAATCGATGAGTGAACATGGAGAGAATGACGGGAAGGGCCGTATTCTCGAGATTAGCGTCGAGCCTCTCCACTCCCGACTCTCGGTCCTCGGTCCCGAAATTATCCTTTCGCAAAATAAACACACTGTGGGCCACTTTGCTGTGTAATTGATATTTGCATATATTGCAATTGCTGCTATGTTATATTGCATTGAGCACTGTTTGACAGATGGATGAATTTCGTTTAAACCAGTCAAACACGTTGAGTATCCTTTTTTTTTTTTTAATTTAAAAAGATACTGAAATATGAAATACTCAAATTATTTCATCAAATTAAGTATAATTATTAAAACATTAATGCATGTTAGCAAGTGATAAGTTAATCATGATTGAATTTATCTTTTGAATGCATCTAATTAGCGGAAAACTCTAGGTAGTTAATTTTTTAGGTAATTTTTTTAATGAAAAGTATATCGGCTTTGAAACTGACTAGGAATTTCATGCTCAATTTAAAGATAAAGATTAAAATAAATTTATTCTTTTGATATAAGCAAATGTACGCATTAATTCTACAATGTTAAATAAAAATAGTTTTTGCTTGATTATAAAAATTATTTGTGATAATCTGTTCAGTTATCAATTTAACCTTTGGTCCAGAGATACCACTGTTATTATAAGTGCTTATTTAAAAAAAAGGGGAATAGAATTATATAAAATATTGTTCGCTACAACCAAAAAAAACGTGCAAAAATTTTTTTGATTCTAACCTTTCTGATGTCTTAATGAACTTTTTTAAAATTTTGTTGAAAAAAAAAAAATTAAGGTCAGAAAAACCACTAAATAAGGTTCAGAATTCGATCTCTAAATTAATGAATCACACTACGATACGAATTGTCCTCTGTTCCATTTATAAATATCTTAACAATGACCAATTTTAAAAGTCAATTTAAAAATTTTCAGTATTTTTTCTTGATTTTTTAATTCAGTCTTAAGCGTTAGTTACGTATAGACATATCGTTCAATGCAACTATTTTCTATCTCAGCAATGATTTCAAAACTTTCATACCTTCATACAAAAACATAAGATAATTGTTATCATACCTTAGGAAGCAATTGAAGTAAATGCTAACGATCAATTAAGTGCTACAGAGGTGTTCAATGAATATCTTGAGTGTTAATTGTAATTTTTTATCCAAAAAAGTTCTCGAGATTCAGTTGAATTTTTGCTTAACTATTCATTCAAATATTTTGTTCAGTAATTTGAATTAACAAATTTTTAAGTTATTCAGAAGGGTTTACAAATTTACATAAAAAGTCTCAAGATACTCCTCCAAAACCCATTTTCCGCCGAAGTTTCATTAATTGAAATATAGGTTTGATTTATGAATATGCCCCATTCCTTGCTCTACCAGCTCAGAATTCACTGATGAAAGACGGTGCAAAAAAAGGATGGAGAGCGCAAAATTACAGCATTCCAACCTTAGCTAACACTTAGCGTCAGATTCTAAGTAACATTTATTAAATGCTGATTTTATTAGAAGAAAAAAGGATCTATTTGGAAATCATTCAGATCGCTTAATCACATTCGCAAAATAAATCTTTAAAAATTAATAAGAATTTCATGACACACTTAGGACTGAAATGTTTTGGAAATTCTATGAAATGAATTCTGTCTTTATGTACCAACAATATTTTCCCTCTTTTTTGTACTTAAAAAACGTACGAAGTCATTGGAAATGAATAACCAGATAGCAGCATTAATATATCAGGAGTCAAAAATAAGCAATTTTATCACCCAGCAATAGAACTTGGTGCTTCTATTAGATTAAGCAAATACGCATTTTTTTTTTCTTTTTTTTTTTTTTTTTTTTTTTGTTAGTCTCAATTTATAGCAAATGACTGGACTAAAATGGTTTCACTTGACACATCCATTTATTCTATAAATAAAACAGTTTAAATACCAGACAAATTATGTTAAGCTAATCATCTTAATGACTAAATAAATAGATTAAAGAGAGTTAAATAGAACGTCAAACTCGGTAAACAATAATGTTATAATATATAAATAAACGATACATGTACATGAAAAGAGCAATTCAGTGTCTTATTAGCTAAAACTGATGGGAAATATCTCTAAGAAAATGACTCTAATTTGAGTATACGTTAGTAGCAGTAACAGTGTGGAATTAATCAAACGTCAACATCGTAAATAATGATAGAGTGAAAAGAATGCTGTGTCCTAAGTGCCATGACTGAATCGACAAGAATGAACAAGTTTTCGGAAGTAAGGGGTACAATGAGGCATCTTTATTAATCGACCAAAACATGAATATATCGATAATATTCTCGACGATATCCAGCAATGTACTAATGCCGACAATTTCGTTAAATAGTGGCATAAATCATTTTCTACTCAGCCATATAAAGATTTCGATTAAAAGCGTAGAACTGATCCATCATTGATCCAACATCATCCATCAACTCACATTTCGAAATCTCGAGAATATTACATGTCCTGCGCTATTTTTTCCAAAAAAATTAAACCTTTCGACCTTCTCCTAATATTCGTAATTGTTTTATTATGTCACATACGATCATGATTATCAGGAATCAAAAACATGCTTATAATAAGCGTCTTATGACGAATATTAGTTTGTTCTCAAAAATCTTTGATTAAACGGAATAACCAAAAATGCGGAAATCAAAAAAGTATGTAAATATATAAGTCCTGGTATTCAAATGATTTACATCTAACAATAGAGATGTTCTTCCGAATGGACTCGGCATCAATAATTATAGCAAACTTCATGAATAATATTTTTTTCTTCGCAAACTGTAGATTAAAACGATAACTACAAACTTGAAATGTCTACTTTTTCACCCAAAATTTAAATTCTAATCAGTCTCTTGCAGATATTTTTTAAAGATGTTCAGTTATCAGGTTTAGGTCATAATCGACCAAGAAGTGATGTGGAATTTTGGGACCATAATGTTGTAACAAGGTGTTATCGTTCGAAAACTGCTGCTGCTTCATCCCATGGTCCATGTTTCGTACTGAAACATATTTAGAATTGATAAAATACTGAAATCTTTCTTCAAAAATTCATTGCTTGTTCCCACGTATTGGAATGAAACAAGAAGGCTTCAAATTCCAAATAATTTCACTCCGGTTTCCATATTCTTTAAAGAGAGAAGTGATGCCATTTAGCTGAAGAAAATACTTCTAAGACAAAACTTAAAATTCTGAATTTTTGCGCACCTTTTCAATGGCTGCATTATCACCAAAACCATTGGGCAGAATAGCACGACAAATACTAGTATAAATATGTATAGGGCACTGAGTGAGTGGGAAATCTGATGTAGCGCAGTGAAAAGAGGCAGGGAAGAGAAAATAATCAAAAATAACGATGATTTCGGCCATTTTTTGTACAACATATTACGCATTTGTGGCCAATAAGAGAAAACAAGAATTGAAAGAGCTAGGAGAATAAATGCTGATTCGTTTGATGATACCCGTGAAACTAAACACACTGAAGCTGCTAAAGAAAGATTGACTGATAATATCGTTGAAACCCTGCAAAAACCATCGACAAAACCTTAAAAAAATTTAGTTTTTTGCAATAAATTTTGAGCATTTTGAAATACTTGATGCTAACGATTTAGAACATTTACAGCGAAGATGATGTTGTTTATATTAAGCATGTTTAAGAATCAATCAATAGCATAACCAACGGCAACCTATTCAACTTGAACGGACTTGCAATTTGCTATTCTAAACATCTAGTTCCTATCCTTACTTTTATTTACCTCTAATTATCAATTATAAAAGAAAAAAAACATAACTTACAATGGTGCAACTATAACGTAGTCGTGGAAAATAAAGCTCAAGAGAAAAAGTATGGAAGACATTACATAAATAGTATCCGTACTAATCGTATCCGTTAGCGTCCTCAAAAACAGAACTTTGAAAGTTAAACTTTAATCTCTGTCTTTCTACTTCTAGATAAGTCAAGACTTCTAAGATTCCACAAGCAAAATGGAACCTTATACAATCAACACTACCATGAACAACTTCGATGGATCGATGGACTGAACCACTCGCATCAAGGTGTGTCTAAAATAACTGAATCTTGAAGTAATAAAAATAGAGAACAGAAGACAAAAGAAAAAAAATAACAGAACAAACCTAATAATAGGTGTCAACATATAGCCAAAACAAAGAAGTGTGACGAAAGTGTAGAATTGATCCAGTAGGTTTCTTGGCCTAATCATAAATAAATAGACGGTAAAGAGAAATGAAGCGATTACAAATATCATAGCAAAGTGCTGAGCGAAAGTTATGGAGCTATTGTTGACCGAACCGAATACCAAATAATAGAAAATAATAGCGTTGGAGTGAAGCATAACAAGACTAGCACCATACACTGCTTCCATAAATGTATATTCCACTACTGTTACTAAAATTGAAATCCAAAAACCGAATGCAAGAACAAGTTTTATGGAAGCTAAATAAGAGAAAAAGCTCATGAAGAAATCCAAAAAGGTTAGACTTTCAAACTTGATATGCGGCTATATTTTCCACCAAAAATATTTACAAATATTTTTTGAACAAACTAAATTTTGTATTTTAAATCTATTGGAAATGTGATTCCCAAATAGCATCATCTAGGTATTGAGAAATGGTTAAAATGTCAGCAATCAAATCCTTCCATTATGTCATCAAACAATTCAGTTTTAAAGAATCTGCAAAAAGAATTGCAGAAGTGATAAATTTTTGGTAATGCAGCGAGAAGAACTCGAGCTGAGAAAAGTATGAAGCAGCGAAAGCAAAACTTACTATTTGTCCTCAACTCTTTCAGGAATTCGCTACCACCACTGTATTCATCTTCAAAAGGTTGTCGTTCATAAAGTATTTTCCTCCATTTCTTTCTCTTTCCCTCCTGTTCATAACAATTTCTACTTCCACCCATCGCCCTTCGAGGGCTCCCAACTGTACCTGAAATATAGCAATCCCCCTAGCGTCGAGATTTCTCAACTTGTCATAATATTATAATATTGTAATGTTGAGATTATGAGAATGCGTATGAGTAAGCCACACTCTTCAAAGTGCACACGATCTCGAGAAATCCCAGGAGATGAAACTACTGCAAGGGTCCCGTGAGGCTGAAATTGGTCCACGGTAAACGTGAAACTGAAATTCAAACACTCGAAACGCCCGAGGCGTAATTTAAGGAAGGACGGTCCTTATCACTTCCACTTTTACTCCTTTGCTTGTCCTTGTTCACATGTGATGGTTTGACCTGAACGTAAGGTAGGCTTACAAAGGGCAGCAGTTCGTGGTTAGCTCCATGTCCTAAGCTTCGCATTCTTATGGTACGCTCGAAACTTGTTTCCATATTTGAAAGGCAGTAGTCCAACACAGTATGACTCAAATAGGTAAAGCAGCTTCCAATGGTCATAGTGATCAAGATAAGCGGGCTGAGCATACGATCCTAGGCGTAATTACAATTCATTGCAGATATGCATACATGGAGTTGGAAAATGAAAGACGCGAAAAAAGAAAAGGAAAAGGCTGCGGAATTGAGCCTGATGCCTACTTGGGATGGCGACGGCGACTGTTAGCTTCACTGAGAGATAGTCTGCAAGAAAATGACGTTTCTGAGCCGCATACATCCCTTCTACTTGCTGTCGTAGCACATTTGCCACTCAGTCCACTTTCTGGTTGGTTCTTATACGATCGAACTTTAAAATTTTGTTACATTTTACAAAATTACGTTTAAAGTTAAATAGAAGTTAGAATAATGGGTTACTGGGACGACCATATAACACAGCAAGCGAGGTTACTGAATTACTATTTGGATACTTGAATTGCTGAGTATAATGCTTGCAAAGCTTAAAATAATTTAAAAATTTTTTCAATTGGTTTCATTTCCCCAAAGTTATTGTTGTGAAAAAAATGTGATAAATTGGTGGGATTCTGGTTTCCTGAAAATGCCTCTTGCGTCATTTCGGAATTCCTTTTGCTTTCGGGAAGGATATCCAGCTACAATAGTGCCAAACAAGCTAGATAAAACATGGTGGGAACATAGATTATTTGAGATTGTTGAGATTTTTTACAGGATCAAAAAGATACAACAAGCAAATAGCTGAAAAGTTAGCTGATTACTTGAAAAATTTTCCACTTTCTCGTCTTTCCGTAGAAATACCTTTTTGCGATGCAGAGCTGTTGTCAAGCTTACAATGCGAACGTTGTAATGAAGAAAATTTTGATAACGACAAAGAGGATGGCAAAAAAATTTTCAAAAGAAGGCAACAAAGTGTTGTAAGCCATAATCTATTTTCGTATTCTAATAAATAACATAGATGCCTATCAGATTCAAAGGATGTGGTTCGGACTGTTTTTTTTTTTTTTATGGATACTGCATGTTATTATTTATAATTGTCAGTGGAGTCTTCCAAAATATTGCTCCTTCATTTCATTTTGTATAATTTTATGATATTTACTTCTCGTTTGGCGTCTAATTTTTGTAATTAGCTTAGTTTTACAGATGACTATCAGGGATAAAATTTTTCATCTCGATCCAGAAGGTTTTACAATGAGACACGAATCGGTAGCGATCCTTAAAGGTAATTGAATGAATAAAATTGAGGACGATTGCTTGTGTCGTGAAAAATGATCGTCGGACAAACGAGTGAAAAAAAAAGTATGACAAGCTTGGTTATAAAAATTAAGGAGAATCTTATTCGGTATGAAACTGAATCTTATTATTGAAAGATATTTTCATGTTTTTAACAACAGCTTTGATTCTTCCGAGTAAAGAGTTCAAGTTATTTGCGAGCTGAGGGAAAAAGTTTGCTGAAATACTGTTCTTGAAATATTTGTTCTCAAAGAATTCTTAAGGTGTTAGAAGTTTTCAAAGTTAAAAGTCTGGATTTACGACATATTGACCTTTCAGTTACTTGATGCTTTTAATAGATTCTTCAACGACAAATTATGGATTGGAAGATACTACACTCAAAATAATGTATTGTAAACTTATTGGGCATTCACCAGCTCCAATGTCCGAATTCGAAACTTTTGCGCATTCATTGTCAGTGTTTGCTCGATTAGCTGAAGATAGTAGTATATATGGATTCGTTTTAAAACACCTTTTGGGTTATGATTTTCCAAGTTAGTTTCCATATTTTCCAAATGATGAATTTAAGATATTCTGTTTAATACTACATTTATTTAAAACACTTCAAGAAATTTATCGAGATCATCTCAATCCTCTTTAATGAATGGAACAAGTACTTTACTGTTTTAATTTCAAAATTAATTTAAAATTTATTCTTAAATATGGAAAGAAATCTTGATTTAACTATTTGTATGTATGATTTTAGTTACTGAAAAAAAGGAACAAGCTGTTGCTGTTTGGGAAGTGATGCTCTCTTTGCTTCTGAGAGGTTCGGTAAATTTTTTGTACGACGAGTTCATTGTCCCAAGTTTTCCATTTCAAAGAATTTTGTTTGAGAGTATTATTTGCTGTGCCACAAAGGTATGCATTTGATTTACTATTCAGCTTGGAGAATTTACTCTTTTTTCTTCTTGACCAAATTTCTCGTAGTACTGGATTAAAGATTAATATATATATATATATATATATATATATATAATATGTTTCAGATGACTAGTAGTTTAAATGCTTTTGTACATTCCAAGGATGTCAATTTTGAATTATGTGCTGATATTCAGTATAGCTTGTTCGATGCAGTCATAAAATATTTTAGGTAAAGTGCAGCTTTACTATTACTTCTGGACTTTTGCAAAAACATATATTTATCTAAAAAATTGAAAATTTAGGTATTTTTGTATAGAAAATCTATCAGTTTTGAAAATTAATGAAAATTTAAGCATTCGTTTTAGATTATTGATCACAGTAATTGACATTCTTATATTGCTTCTTAAATCAAAACGCACTGTGGAAATGGTGTTTTCAAGTGTTTCAAATTGCGTTGCACTATGCAGAAAGGAGCATTTTGCTGCATTAGTACGGGAATTATTTATTTTCATCGAATATCTTCCTTCTTCACTCGTTCTCAACATTATCAACCATTTCTGTAATTGTATTATACAGTACTCGAATCGAATTGCTTTATTGAAAAAATCATTGCCGAAGTCAAAATGCAATTCTAAGGTTGTATTTGTTGTTTTTTTTTATTTCTTACTAAATAATTTTATTTAATTTGTTAGTTTCTTATGCCTGGAATGTTCAGTAAATCCATGTCTGATATAACTATAAGAAATATTGATCAGTACTTTGACCATAATTTTTTAAACTTAAGATTATCTGCAAATATAAATATTATATCAGCGTAAACAGTAGAGAAATAGAAAGAATGGTAGATATGATGTACATAGGCTTGGAGAACTGAGTTGCGGATAGTTCAGGTTACAATACAGTTATTGTTTTATCGTTTAATTCTTACGAAGCACTGTTTTCGTAATTCATAGTCAAATGATGGTTTTTCGAAAACTCCAAGAGCACTGTGTGCGGTCATAAAATTTTTTAAATCAAATTTTGTAGAGAAATAGCAGACGATTTTCTCATTTTGAAGAGATGCGATGCGCATATGCGTTTGTACATGAGATCATCACAGAAATTATAAAAAATTGCTCCAAAGAGTATGTTTTCTTTTACTGCGTGTGGAAGAACTATCAAGTTCTCTATCAAAAATGTAGAATTCCTAGTTACATCTCAAGTAAACAACCAAGCTGCATATGTTTTATACTGGTTAATAATATTTTATGGTCACATTTTCAGACGTTTTATTGTTTACAATAACGAATTATTTATATTCAAATATATATTCTAGATAGTTCATTACAGAACTGTGCTGTCAGGAATACTTAACTGTGCTCTCTCCCTACCAGACGAATATTATTCTTTCATAGACATTATACCACTCTTCACTACCTTTTTCTCAGTTTATCTTATGGACAATTTTACTGATCAATGCGCAGAAATTATTACAAAGCACCATCATAGTTCCAATAAACGGTAACTTTCAAATAAGTAATGAACATAATTTGCTTATGTTACTAATACTAATTTAACGAAAACTACCAAAAATTCGAACCATGAAGAAATATTTCAGAGTTATTGCTGCTGTGCCGAATGTGTTCATAATTGCACTGCAGAAGCAAATCGGCAGTTTTAAAGGGACTAAATTGATTCGTCTTTTGCAAATGCTTTCATCAATTTGTCCGTGTAATTTTTTAATTCATATTAAAATTTAACGACATTTTTATAATTTTAAAGACAATTAATAAAAATAAGATGTGGAAGATATTAGTTCAGTTTAAAGAATTAGTACTTCATTATCAAATTAGCTCCAAGTATAACATAGTTTAGGATGCTGTGACATGGTTTTATTTTTTGATAGATTTAAAGGATTAAGATTTTTCAAAATTTTTTTGTAGTCTTTCAAAGTAGTTTGAAAGACTTTTTTTCAGTTTTACCATTGGAAGATGTAGAAATCATCTGTGTGACAATTTTAAAGCGTTTCAAAGATGAGTCATTACTTTCCGAACACTGGGATGGAGATGCTGCAGTGGGCGATATTTCAATGGGGATATTTCACTGTGACGCGATGGCTGATTTTCTTGCTGAAAACTTAACCGGACAGAAAGCTATTGAATTTGCAATTAGGTTTAATTACTTTTAATATTGCACATTATAGGAAGTTTTTCTGAAATTAATGCTAATGAAAGTAAAAGAGTGTGCGTTATCTGCATGTAACGGAAGCAGAATCAGCACTACTGGTGAAAAACTAGTGTATTGATTCTTGTTAATTCTTCGAGACATTCATCTGTTTGCTGATATGTACCTGTCACATCGAAAATAATCTTATTTTAATAAATTATATTACATTAGCATTTCGTTAAGCTTCAGTGACGTGATCTTGCCAGTTGTAACGGTCTTGGAGGCATCTGCTGCATCATTTAGCCTTATATATATTATCTGTAAACGCTGTATAACTAGTGGGAGCGAAATAATCAATCCCAAAATCGTAAGTCTTTAATCTTGACGGACTTCATTCTGCTTAGCAATTGGTGATCTTGAAAAGAGCACTCTTTAGTACCGTTTTTAACGATTATTCGAGATTCAATTCATGTTCGCTTTTTTAAAATCTAGTCTTTAAAAGTGTGTCTTGTCAAGCAGTCCTTCTACAGCTGGAAGATTTAGCGAAATCGTTAAGCGATCGATTTGGTCGAGAACTGACTTTTATCAGTGCTGATATCTGGGCGCTAATTGATGTTGCTGATTTTGCTATTTCATTGCTTCATGCTGCTGATCTATTGCTACTGATGTTGTCTTCTTGTAATGTGAAAGGTGGTCTTTTTTTTCTTTTTGACTAGGAACTTTCTCCTAAACTTTCTCAAAATGAAGTTAGATTATAAGCAGAAGTCTGTACTTCAATATGTAGTTTGAGAATATATTTGTAAAATAGCCAACTTCTTAGTTTTGTTTCATTCTTTAATTTGATAACCGATGTGTGTCTTTTGAGAGATTTCTAACATGCCAAATTTTACCACTTATTTTCGAGATATTTTCTGGTGATTTTTAAGTTATACATGTGCTTGTTTATTTCTGAATTAATTTCAAAAATTTTAAAGCTTTATCATCTGGACTTGTGAAATGCGCTGAACAAAATGGCTTGGCATTTATTCATATTGCTCTAGATTGGTTGCTAGCACCCTCTGATGTTCATTCACACATGCTTCGCATAAGTCAACTTTTCAGTCTGTCATTGCAGATTGTTCTTGCAACAGATTTAGCTGAGGTAAACACTTTTGCAAAGATTCTGTAAAGTTTGTCAGTTTGAATTCAATCTGAAATCTGGTTTAGAAGAAAAAACATTCCCTTTTTACATTAAATTTTTGTAATTCCAATAAAATTTTAGAAAAACCAAATAGAATGGGTCCAGTCCAAGTTATTAAATAATGGCTTACTCATTTCCAATATGAGGTTATTAGAATGCTTTATACGAATACTGCTCCTTATGGCTTATTCACCTGTCCAGTACAAGCAATCATCATCCGTCGATAAGGCAGTTAAAAGTCGGTTTCAATCATTTGGATTTTGCATTGACTTTGAAGCCTTATACGAGGAACTATTTAAATTGTCTTAACCATTTATGTAATGCCTCATTTTTCTGTTTATTAATTTTCAGTGACTTAGGATTATACTTGTGTTACTTTTCGGTTTTTTTTTATTGATGTTTTCAATTGTCGTTAAACAGATGTTGAAGAATACTTGTAGATAGATGTACATGTCTTGCAAATATATTTCCATTGTTCTGACACTTCTAACTAATTTCCTTACAGTTTATTTTCTGTTACGCAATTTTTAGCATCTGTTTTTGTTCAGCTTTGTATCTCAGTTTTTTAGGTCGTAATAACTTTGGCTCGCAAATATTTGCTATTTCAATAATGCTGCTCCAAAAGCACGTTCAAACTAAACTTAGTGTTTCATCCAGTGATGAATATTATATTCGCAAGGTATGTAATGTGTTTCGACATGTAGTAATAAGTGCGAAGCTTGACGGAAGCGAGAAATGCACTCTTTTCAATAAGGTAAGTGGTGTTTTAAATAACCTTCTTTGAAATTAACAGAAATGCAAAATTGCATCTCATCTCTTGACAATGCTATCTAGAGAATTACCTTTGAAACTTATGGGTTTAAATGGATATATCTTTTATAATAGTAGATATTGTACGGTACTTTTATAATTGATTTGCAGTTAAATCCTCTCATTATCCATTTGTTGCAAGTGCTAGCTGAAATATCCATTTCTCAAGACTGCTTTCGAATTTTCCTTACATTTTATTTTGATTTGGCATCTACAAATCTTTCACCATCTGATATGCGGAATGTGTTTGCAACGGGAAGGAGTGCTCGTCATTTGCAAGTATGCAGTATTAATGTTGTAGCGATAGGTTTTCTTTAGGTTGCGAAGATTATTAGACCGATTTTACCATCTGCTCATAACAGCCCATTTTTTTTTTTGATTGCATCAAATAGTGCTGCGGAAATCCTAATGCTTCACTTTTCGTATAATGTACCGAAAACGCTGTAATACAATTTTGTTTTTTGGATTCTGACTTTTGATGGTAAATTTAACTGGTTATTTCAAGGTAGCCTTAGTGGAAGTTTTATCTCAATTGTTGCTGAACGAACAGGTTGAACCAAGAGATATTTATATTTTCCCACAAAAAGCTCACTCTCGTATCAAATTTAATTACGATGGAATTGCGCAAGACAGCGACCTTTTTGACAGAGATCGTCGGGTAAAATGTATTCATTCATTTTCAACTATTTGGAAGTATACCTTAAAATCACAGCTTATTTTTAATGTTTTGTTAATTAATTGAAATATATCTTGCATTCCTTTTGGTTTTAATTAAATAATAATTGAAGACATAACTTGTACACCTTAATATCGCACTTTCTAATTGGATAATCCAGTTGAAAAGTACAAAATAAGTCATATTTCAGACAAAAGTATTAGATTCCTCGCGGGATCTTTCACCTTCAAAACAGTATGTTGAGCAGGTGCGTGATACCCAGTCACTTTCTGCGTCTTTGAGCAAGTTAACAAGTATTAAATATGAGAAGTATTCTTTCGATCAGTGTTGTGCTGCAAGATTTGTTCTTGACTGGTCGCCACATTTGAAGGATGGGATTTCCATTTCTTTTTGGTTGTTATCGCGAGAATATCAGGAAAAGGTAGGATATTGAAGTGTTGGAGACCGTTTCACAGTATAAATTTCTAATTACGATATTATGCATTAGTTAACGCAAGGAACTATTTATATATTGTGTTGTGTATTTGCTTGATATGTTTTATTAATTTAGTTTCCCAGATAATTAGATTTTGCGTAAAGATGTGCGTTTGAAGTCTTGTTGATTTATTTTCAGGTTTTTTAAATTTAATTTAGTCTTTCATATGAAATAATTTTTGTATTGTGTTCAAAGAAACCGTTCTAGGCAATTGTTGGTGATACGGAGCAAATTCATCCAATTTGTTCATTAAGTATTGGTGATCTGACCTTTTTGCTTCAGCTTTCGTCCGATGGCTGCACTTTATTCATGAGGTATTTCCCCCTTAAGCAAATTTTTTCTACATTTTCTTGATTCCCAATTTGCTGAACTAAATTTTTCTGAGATTTCTGCATTAAAACAACACATACTGAAACTAATAAGAACAATCTGTAAAATTTGAATTCTCTGTCATCAGCAGCTGGCACAAGAAATAAAATTACTGTTTCTTGACAGTTTGATTCTTGTGTTTTATAATTTCTACAGGGAATGACTAATGCGTTTTAATCTTTAAGGAGTACACTCAACGGTAACATAAAACGCAGCAGAGTGCTTCGTTCGGTATTGATATGTGGTGTGTGGAATCACGTCATAGCATCAGTGGTTATTGATCATTCGGTTCATTTAGCGCATGTTCGTATTTTGTGTAAAAAATTTCCTACAACCTAGTAATTTCCTGCTGCAAATTTTGATCAACAAAGACTTGTAATTCCATCACTACTTATTTGTTTAATGCTGTCAAACCTTTTACATTATCATTCCATTAATTATAGGTTTGGATTAATTCGTTTCGTTTCATCATGCGTACCGAACATGAATACACTAAGTTTTCGGAAAAATCATCATTTGTCTTTGGTTTTGGTGCACTGCGAAACGACTCAGCTTCAGAAACATTAATTTATGAGCTGTCATCGATTTTTGCATTTAGAGGTAACTGAATTATGCAACCAACTCTTCAATTGCTTTATATCTGATTTTTTCAAATTTTGGTTGTTGAACTATGAAAAAAATTTAAACTCAATATTCTTAATTTTTCATTTTCTTAATTCTCATATTTCCAATTGTTCAGTAATTATTAGGGTATTGAGGTTTTTCACCTCATTTTTGATCGTAGATTCATTTCAGGTTTAGTTGCAAAAAATTTTTTCCTCAAGGAAAGAAAAAGTATACTTCTAGACTTTTCAGCTGTTTTCAACATTTTTGTCAAGTTTGATGCTTGAATCTGTTTTCTAGGTTTTATGAAAGCTTCACAAGTGCTTATCTTACGTGGTCTTGGCTGTGATTGCGTCTCTTTAACTGCATGTAATGTTAGTTCCCTAATACTGAGGCTGACATCACTACTGTCCTTTGAAAATGCATATTTTCACCAGAATGCAGTTCTTGACCTCCTTGCTGATCCCGGAACGGCGTATGCTCGCCTTCAGCACGATTTTCTTTTTGTGATAAGGTGTTCGCTGTTTTTTAAAGTTTTTATGATTTGATTATTTTCTTTTGTATCAAGCTGTAGAAACATAGTGCTCCTAATTACACCATAGCACTTTTTCTGTTGTCGAAGTTAATAAACCAACAAATTTTTCTAGCACGACTTAGAGTTTGAATCAGTTTCATCATTTAACGATTATTTAGAGACCGTGTGGCTTACGTACGCTGGAAATGCAGTTCTCAAAACAATCCGTCAACAATGGAACTTGGGCATTTATCTCCCACAGAAAAATATTTACTGGATTGGAATTGTCCAATGGTGAAGCGATTGGGGAAAACTCCGGTCGACGATTGTTTGGTGTCACTTGGTTCACAAAATCTTTTCCTTTTCGTGTTTGCGCAGGTAAATTTTCTGCGACAGATATCATTTAAAATTATGGTTCAAGAAATGTTATTCATTGAGGCGATAGGCATATAAGATCTTATTTTTCAAAAAAGCAGTAAGCGTTGTATACTCGTAACATACTTTTTTATAAACTTGGCACATATGAAAAAGAAATTTGGGTCTCCATTTTCATTTGCATAACTTCTTCCCCATAGTTTTTACATACTTTTTTTAAGAATTTGTAGCTTTAAATTCTTTTTGTATTAATTTGTTTGTTTGGCTTTTCTTTTTTCTAAGAAGAAAAAAAAAATTACAGACTATTGATTCAAAGCATAACGCATATGAACAAGCAATTGCTTTTCGTTTGTTATTGCAATTTCTACGACGAATTAGTCCTTTCACAAGCGAATATACTCTTTCAAATGTATATAACTGTATAATACGATGTCTGTCTTCAACATTTGCTTATTTCGGTGCTCAAATGTTCAAGGTAATACATATCGGCAGATATTAACGGATTTTATTCTGAATTATTCATGTTCAGTTATTTTGAATCGAGAATAAAATGATGATTTACCTATGTGGTTAGTATATTTCAGGAGTTTCGGAATGTATGTATTTCAATACCACCCACAATTAAGTCATCATGCAAAAGCTCGAAAGAATGGGTGATTGTTGATCCGGAGCTTATAGTACATTTGCTTTGCACTCCGCAGTTGTGGTTTGTTTTCTTTTAAATATATTTCAATAAGCACTATCTTTGTTTTTATCTTCAGCAACTTTTTTTTATTCCATTTTCTTGCAATTTTTTTTTTTTCATTTTTCTTTATAAATTGTCAATAATCTTATTCTTTATAGGTAGATATCATGTTAATTATGAAATTGCATATAGAATTTGAAATTTACAACAATATCCGTGCAAAAAGGAACTTCACTGTAATTTTAATAATGTGACTGATTATTTATTTTTAGGAAAGGCAGAGAAAGGATGCTGCGGTGGCACAGTATATTAGAAGATATTGCCTACTGCATTTCAGAAGAAACAGCAGATTGTTTTATCTTCAGTAAAGAGCAACTGAAACGAGTTAATTTTCTCAAGAAATTTTTCCAGGTAGTTTTGATACTTGGTTCTTTTTTATATTTTTGTCTTTAATAATCTGTTGTTCACGTCTCTTTCTTAAAGTTTTAGGAACTTGCATCAGGATTTTGAAATCGTAGGAAATTTGTATCATAACAGAGTTTAAATGGAAATTGATTTCTTGATTATTCCATCCTTGGACAGAACTTCTTTTATAAATTATCAAGAATTGGATTAATAAAGCATTTAAAAATTGCCGTTGCTTTTATAACTCAAGTACTTCATAATATTCATTGAAAAGTCAGCGAAATTATCATTCTTAAGCTTTATTTCAGGCAATTTTAGAAATGCTCCAAGATGATAAAAATTATCGAATTCATATGCACGATGTTACACCATTAATTAATACTCTAATAATAGTTATCCGTACGATGCTGGGTTCACCAGCTATAGCAGAAGAAATAATTCACTTGTGGAATTTTGTACTTCTTTCTCATGCTGCTTCTCATACATACATCACCTATAACCATACTGACTCTTTCCAGTGGTTGCAACAAGGTTCACCATTTACAATCTTCCTTTCCATTCGACTAAAAATTAACGGAACAGAATAATTGTTTACATGCAGTGATTTATCATCTCACCATAATAATTGGCAATTGGTGACTAATGTTTTTAGATGACTAAATGAAAGGTCAAGTTCTCCTTCAGCATTTGTTCCTGTTCTAAATAGATTTGTTACAGATTTGATCTCAGAGGGAAGGGAACTGGATCTGTTGAATGATACCGATTTAGTACGTCGTTTGAAAGATTATAGCAATACTCTTGGAAAAGGTATGTTTACTTCCCTCTAGGTTATAGGTTTATTACGCTAGCAATCGTGCATTATCTTTGTAATATAGATTTGGTGGAAGTCTCGCAGATCTAAAAAATTTTCCATTTAACAGAAATTAACTTCTGTTTCAGACTCATCAAAATGAAAAAGAAAATGAGCGGTCTTTTGGGTACATTTATATTACTTCCCTAAAATAGTTGCAGTCCATTTTTGAAACTTTTGATTAGCTAGTGTTGTTCAGGCTAATCGGAATAGCAATACTATTTATTATATTGGCAATTGGTTATCCTCATTATTGTTTTGGAATTGTATTCCAGATCGTATTATTGAAGTTTGGATCAAAGAGCGTTCAGTAATAAGATTACGACAAATGTATGAAGCAGCTTGTTCAGACAGTAATCAAAAAAATGGGCATTCGATTGATCAAAAGTTTTCAAGTACTACCTATAGTAAAAATATAGTAGATTTGGTTAGTGCTTCATTCCTTGCATTAGATGTTATATATTCCAGTGGCTTATATTTTTGAATTGATTGTTTTGCTTTTGTCTGGTATGATTTGCCGCAGCAGTAAACTTTATTGTTTCGTTTTATTGTCCAATGGCTGTAAACAACATAAAGGTTCGGTTTGCTTTTACAATCGTAATTGCAAAAGGTTTGTGTGAAACTGAAGCAGGTCTAATTATTTTGAAAATTTTATTATTCCTAAAGTGCTAAATCCAGGTTTGCAATCCAGAAAGAACAAAAAATGAATCAGATGAATGTGTCAAGAATGAATTATTTGTTACATTAGAGGAAAATTTAGTCGATTGGTTTTGTGATCTCCGTTGTAGTAAGTTTTTCACTTTTTTTTTTTTCAAGAAATTTAGCAATCGTTTTCGAAAACACCGCCTCCTTGAAATTTCGACTTCAGTATTTTTCATTTCTTGTTTTTTACCGCTCCTGTATTTTCTCAAGTAATTTACTGCATTTTCTAGGTTGTTTGGAACAGCTAGCCATAATTGTTCAAAACGCTCCAGATACATCTTTCACTGAAGTTGTAAACAGAAGAATATCGTGGCAAGCTGTAATAACTCTACTAACAAATCAGTCCGACCAGCGCTTTCGAGATCATGTATTCAGCTTATTGAAACACATTTTGGTATTTTATATTTCTTATATATTCTCTACACATGGTTAGTTATGGTAATTTAAAGTTGAATGTAGAGCAGTATTTTCTGAATAAAATGAATTCGGCCTCAAACAATTTTGATTCCATTTTAGCTTCGTGCAGATTCAAAGATTCGTTTTGACTTTATAAAAAATGACGGGTTTGAGCTACTTTCTAACCAGATGAAAGGTTATCCTCCAACAGATGAAGTAGCCTCATCATTGTTTTCCTTGCTTTTCGAAGAAGCAGTTCGTTTTAACGATGAGTAAGTGTATTTTACATTTTTTATTTTATGGAGGGAATGTTCGCTACTGGAAATTAAACTAATTGAAGTAAGCAGTTCTGAATCATTTTCTTTACCATCCCCTTTTTTTATTTTAGCTTTCTTTTCATTATCAGACCTGTCAATTTCAGGCTGGTTTTGGACCATCTATCTTTCTTAAAAGTAAATCGATTCAAGTGTCTGTCAATGAAGGCAATATTTGTCTTATGGGAAGAAAGTGTTCGTTATTCTTGCTTACATATCTTCTGGAATATTTCATCGATCTTAACAACAGTTAGTTAATGTGGTTGTTTTTTACTTTGTTATTATCAAGTCAACCCTTCAGCGCCCTGTCGCGTTTTAACCGGTAATAGCGTTTTGATTTAAAATGCTACTGGAGACTTGCTAGATGTTTGACATTCAGTTTCTGTGCGTGAAAGTAGAATGAGATCTTTTATTCCTCGAAGAAAGAGGTAACAGAATAAAAGAATAAAAGTGCAGTACGAAAATTGAATTTATGAAGTTCAAAAATATATCATTGCACTGCCAAAATAGTCTTTTCAGTTGTTCAATGAGAATGAAATGTTAATGCAGGGAATGATGGATGCTGGCTTATGTACCACTGTTGTTTCCATTCTAAGACGAATCGCTTCACTTCCTCCTGTGTACGAGTTGCGCAGTTTTGAGCTTTATAAATAACATTTATGCTAAAACTGAAATAACTAGCTTTTTTCTGCATTAAACTTCATATTTATAATTCGGTATGAACTTTTTTGTTTCAGAGCAACTGATTTGATTCATGTAAGTGCTACGACTCCCTTCATGGAATGTTGGTTTGGCATCGTGAAGAGAATTATGCGCTTGTGTTTACCTTATCGGTATAGTATTTATAATTCATGGAAATAAAAGAAATAACTTTATGTCAAGACTTTTAATATTTTTTGTTTTTGATGTTACATTCATTAAGCAACTTTTCCAGCAACTCATATCTGTACAGCATGTGTCAGAAATTGTTGTGGCTCCTGGAAATGGCAGTTCTAAAGACAGATACCCAATCGGAAAAAATCACTCGCCAGGGTCTTATATTCGTATTTGGCTTGTGGCTATCAGTGCTACAAGAACTCTATCTAAGTAATAGTAAAATTTGTTACTAATTACAATTATTTTTAAATCTTTTATTTTAGTAAAAAACATGATTCTGTTTATAGAAAAATGAAATATTTGTTTACATATTTTATAGAGAGAACAGTAGTGGGATAATATAGGATAACATAGTTAAGCATTTTGAAATATTCCATCATCATGGATGGAAGCAATTTTAGACGTTAAATTTGAATAAATTTTCTGTAATTTCTACAGTTAACAAGACATTTTGCTTTTGACAAAACTCTAGGAGTTTTCCAAAACCTATGGTTTTTTTGTTTTTTTCTTTTTTTTTTCTTTTTTTTTTTTTTTTTTTTTTTTTTTTTTTTTCTTTCGTTTTTCATTTTCATTTCTTATCACTTTTTTTTTTTTTTTTTTTTTCAACTTCAGATAAATCAGACTTGGATTCAATGGACATGTTAGCTGATGAAGCTGGAAGTAATGACGATTTGCCAAATAACGAGACACAAAGTGAAATGTCTCCTTTCGGTAGCTTTCTTTCTGCAGTGCTTGAAACGGTTGCTGATTTTAGAGACTGTATGTTTATTACCGTTAATGACTATGTGGAAATTCATTTTTAGCTGGAAAAATATTTGATATTCTGTAAAGAACTTCGGAACCCATCTGCTTTATTCTCACCGTTTTAACAGTGCATTACATGTACAGGAAAATTAATGCAGCTTTTAAATGAGAAGTGTAAGCGTGTAGATCGAGGATTTAGAATTTTAGTTGAGAAAAAATAAAGTTATTGTTCTAAAGTATTTTAGACGTGAAATACCCCTACAAGAATAGCTATAGCAAACGTTTACCTTCAACAGATGAATGCGCGGAACGTCTGATATTCTGTGTCACCGAAATTTCGCAGTTCTTTGTTTCCATGCCAGTGATATCATCGGAAGCTGTTACAAGTCAAGAGATAAAATTATTTGAGATATTCCTGTCATTTCTATCTCTAGTTTGTAAGCAAGTAAGGATTTTACTTTGTTATTCTAATATTTTAAAAGATTCCTAAAGGTTATATTAGATTACGTTTTTTTTTACTTCTTCGTCATCTCATTATATCGTCTTTTTGTTTGTCTATTGTAACTGAAAGGAAAATATCTTTTCAGGATGACGCAAGGTTATTAATGTTTGATTATCTTACAAATAAACAACGTTTGATAAACATATGTCGAGAACGTATTGGACATTTATTTGGACCACTTATTGCTTTCGTGCTTTTTCCAGCATCCACAAAAGCCAGTGAATTAGGC
>PQVD01003432.1:1617-12166 GCA_003012265.1 Setaria equina
AAAATAAAATTTTGAGATGTTTATTTCCAACCTATCAAAGAAAAAAAAAAATACTTCAAAATGAGAAATCTTTAATTTTGAAAAATAACTTTTATTCTTTTACAACTCATACACCGGTCGATTTTTCTTTTTTTTTTTGCCTATAAGAATGAAAAGTTTATGACATCATATCATTTCAATTTGGCCATCTTTATTCAGCAAGTGCTATTAGATGGAAAATGCTAAAGGATGGTTATTGTTTAGCAACACCTCTCAGCCTCATTTATAACAAATTTCTTTTTTTTGTTGTACTTTCAATGTATTGCACTAATCATTCATATTTGTGAAGGAAAAGAAAACTCCACTAACAATGTGCTTACTGAATAAACTTTTTGCACAACAAAAATTTATTGGTTACTATGTTTAAGTTTATCACATCAAATAGTTCTTGAATTTCTTTACATTATTCAAATGATGAGGAAGAAAGGAAAGAAATCATTTGATCAAGTATTAAGTAATAAAAAGAAAAATGAAGTAAATAACAATTCCAGTTAATATCAATTATACATTGCAAAATTTTAGATAACAATTAAGAAATTATTTGAATTGATTCATTCATCTTTGATAATTGTGTGTCGATATTTCGTTATGAATTGTAATCTAGTAAATCTGGACCATTCAATAACAAACACTTCATTAATTACTAATGAAATTGATTACTTTGAAAATACAGTTAATATATTCCTCCATGATGGCTTCAAACTATAATAGTTTAAAAACTGACGTTGTATGGATAAATCTTTCGAATCCATCTCCCACTGAAGGATGATCATTCAAAAATTTGTTCACACAATGATATTTGAAATTAGAAAGTGACATTCTTCCGATGAACTTTGAAAAAAAGTTAGTTAAAAAAAAAAAAAGAAAAAAAAAGAAAAGCAAAACATTGCCAACTTTCTTCCACCGATTTCCGGATTTTCTAAGATATACAACTAATGTTGGAAATATTTTAAGCCAGATGGGTACTGCAGGTGTTCTTAGATTCACCGTAAGATATTCCGATATGATTTTTACTCAAAAACAAAAAAAAAGAAAAAAAAATGCTGACTGGCACAACAAAAAAAATTAAACGAGGGCCGAGGTAAAATACAATTTGTTGGAGTGTCTTTTGAAGTCAAATTGAAACTTTTTTATATAAAATATCCATTAGTGGGTCTTAACACAAAGTGTTAAATTATTGCTTTTTTTTCCTGATACTTAACAAAATCTTGAAATACCTTATTAAAAAATTTTGTAGGCCGTCAAATTGCAAGCCTTGAGAAATATTCAAGCAGAAAAGTATATATGTATCTATGAGATGAAAGTGAATTCGTTTACGGGATTCAGGCGGAAATAACATCGATAAAAAAAAATTCGGGATCTGAACAGTGATATTTCTCTTGCATATTTGCCATAACCCAACCCTATGCATATACTTTTTTGCTTGCTCATCATAGTAAATAGGAAAGAATTTCTCCACGGAAATGAATTAAACGATTATGCACATAACCAGGAGACAATCTCCTACTTTTTAAATCAATTTCTGATATTTATATACTCAAAAGCTGCTATTCCGGAAGAATTAAATCGAACGTTCCAAACAGTTTGCGTAGTCTTGGAAGCCTCACCGACAAAATTCAGTTACAAATGTCATTAAAAAGCACAATGTTTTATAAATGAAACCTTTTCATATTACCATAGCTAAACACATTACAATAAATAAAATTTGTAGCACACAGCGAGATTTACCAAACCCACCAATACATTTCTAAGCTCTCATTTGGCAAGCAAAATAGGTGATTCTGTCGCATCTTAAACACCAAACTTCAATCCCTTAAAAAAAAAAGAAAAAAAAATGAACAAGTAAAACAAAAATGTCAGTTGCATACAAACCGCCCAACACACCGCTCGCGACGAAACACCGTACCCACATTCCAGAACAACCATTTTGTGAAATCTATCACCGTCAACCTTCCCGAAACCAAACCAGATGATTCGAGTCACTCCAAATTGTAGCTCCATCGACTTGGCAAGTATACGACATGTTATTTATGATTGAGGTTAAATATCAAGCGGAATCGTAACCTCAAATCCTCGACAATTTACAACCGACCTACGAAGTAAAAGGAAACCCCGCTAGATCAGAGCAAATTAATCGCAAACACATCCGTGTAGACTTCTAGAATTATTTTGTCAAACTTTACCCTCAGAAGATAGTAAATATCTGGTAACCCTCCAAATATAACCTCAAATAAATCGCCACATGGAAGCTTTACATTCCCAATACATTAAGAAAGTGCTGATGAGTCATTACCAAGAGTCATTTATAGTAAAAAAGCATATACGATTTGTACCTCAGCAACTGCAAAGTTACTCCATTTTCAACTTACTTCAACCATCAATTTTGCTGATGCTACAGTTATGTGAATACGAAGCAAAACTGTACCGAAAACCTTTTAAACCAATAATTATATGGAAACTTTTGCAATAGAGGCTTTAGCATGTCGGTTCACCGTAAGACATTTTCTTTTCGCTCTGCACTTCACCAACGTTAAAAGTAGAAAAAAAAAAAAAAAAAAAATGTTTCAGCGAACTTTGTTTTGGATCAGCATATCGGCTTTCCTTCTACTTTCTTTTTTAAGATGAATTTCATTAACACTGGAAAAAAGTAAACAACTCGTAAACAACAACTCCTGCTTTATTGACTTCGCCGCTCGCTCACATTTGAAAAAGAAACGAAGCATAATCAACGATGCAAAACTTCCAAAGTGACACCAAATTTCAGCTTTTAAATACAGAAAACAAAAAGATTCTATTTGCTGGTATTACCTGAACACGAGAAACAATAAAGATTTGGTTTCGAAACATGATCTGATTGAAAAACGTTAGTAGAGGACTTCAAGAAACACAGTCACTGGCTGCACGAAATGGAACAACGAATCAACGACGATCACTGTATCGATTACCGCCACTCCTGAAAAATTCGCCATTACAAACTGAAACTAACGAGATGTGACAAATAAGCTTACCTTTATTGGATCTGCTTCGAAAAATCATACTAAGCATCAGAGTTGGGCAGCTTCCACAACACACAGTTCTCGTGAAATATGTACTGTTTGCTGGTGTCAGCCCGATAAAATCAGTGCAACGAGTTTCGAGTAAATGTTTCTTTTTTTTTAAATTTCGATAAACAAATGGACCACTAGTGGTATGATAAATATGCTATTGGTGGACAAATGGACCGCTTACGTTTAACAAACAGAGTTTCGATTGATGCATTAACGTTGAGAATAAGGCTTAATCGGTATATCAGAAGCAATTCGAAATGTCGCATCGGACATTTTTCGAGTGAATGAATCAGTTTATAATTTCCGAACATTACGGCAAATGCCATTTAAAAAGTTAAGGTCCGAAGAGTAACAATGTCAGAAACCAGGGACAACAAATCACATTGCAGCATTACTCACAAAAAATAAAAAAAAGTACAAAAACAACTAATAAAATGGTTTCACAACCAAGGAAATGGAGTCGAAATAAAAGAATTTGGTAAGGAGTGTTACTAGGGAATCAGGACCCAGAAATACAAGTGCGCAAAATCGGACTTACCACTTGTAGTAGTACAATGCCCAATAATTCATTTAAAAGAATGTCTTGTGATGTAACCACCGATATTATTGATCGCGAAATCCAGCAATTTACACAATCAAATGCAGCCGATTTTGTCAAAGCTACCAGTATCCCACCGTACAACTGTTAACCGAACCGTCTATGTATGAGTAGTACCAAAATTTGGCTTGGTCGGCAGAAGCCGTAAGTGAGGATAACTCATTTCACTCGTACCCGAACACCAGTTTGCATAGTTCGGCCAATGCAGGACGGACCAGTTTATACATAAGCAATGCTTTCTTTCCTTTCATTTAAGAGAGACTGAGTACTGGAATATAAAGAAAAATGAATTTTAGAAACTTGCGACATAACCAGTTGACAGCTTGAAAGAGGCATGAGGTATAAGCCTTAACGGGTTACTTATAATCCCTACTACCTCATTTGCACAGTTGTTCCTTTCTTTCTCAGAACAAATGAAAGTCTTTTGAATCAAGCATAGCTCACTGTGTTTAGATTGAAATCAAGATAGTACAGACCATTAGACATGAAATGAAGCATGTTGAAGAGATGGAAGCATGGAGAAATGATACGCCAGGAAGTTATTTTTTGGATTCAGTCTGATGCACAATCCTGAACATGGTTTACCGGTTAAAAATCTTACCTTCGGTCACCACCGTTTCCGCTACTGCTGTAACTGCTTCGATAACCGCCACCACCGTATGAGCGCGAGCCTCCAGATCGTCCCCCATAACCTCCTCCGCCGTATCCACCGCCTCTACCATAACCACCACCGTATGAACTGGAACACAAATATAAGCAGACGATCACCAATTTCAGATAAAACTGTTAACAATTAAATGGATTTCAGAAAACAATACTGCACAGCACAGGAAATACTCAAGAGAAAATATTTACAAAATAGAAAATACAAACCGCGGTCCACCACCTCCTCGATAACCACCACCGCCGTAACGACGTGGCGGACCTCGTTCACCAGGTTTTCTCGGTGGATGAGCTGTAGCCACCTTTATCTTGTTTCTTCCAATGAACCTGTATTGAGAGCAATGGATGATGCAATAAGTAACATTTAAAGACAAATAGTTTAACTTTAAAATTCGAAACGCAATTCCACGTGAAACATGGTATTTACTGTAAGGATCAAATGAAATGTCTTTAAATTTACGTACGCGTTATTCATTTCTTTCAGTGCATCAGCAGCATCTTCTTTCGCTTTGAATGTGACAAAGGCAAAGAGCGGTGGATATGAGGCCAGCCAAACATTATCGATGTCACCAAATTTGCTAAATAACTTGACATTTAAAGCTTGATTATATCCATAAATTAAGCATTTACTGCCTTGAAGATGTCATCAAAAAATAAAAGTCCTTAGCCCATTAAATAAATGCGTGGAAAAATCAACATATTAAAATCATTTCAAATAAAGCTGCTTTCCTTTAGTACCAAACATCTTTATAAATAGCTGTGAGGCATTCTTCCTATCACTATACCTACTGTATCTGAATTCAGATAACCTCCATCCGCCTACAAAACAGAAATTGGAAAAAGTGGATTTTTCCGAAAAAAAAAACAGTACGAAATAAGTACCCGAATGCATCCTTTAAGTCATCCTTTCTTAAACTTTCATCAAAATTACAGATATGCAATCGACCGAGCTGGTCCGCCGCATGATCAACTGATCTTGAACGGCTACGGCGACGAGGTGGTGTATTGCTGCGCGAGTCAGACCGTTCACTAGAAGTATTAAAGATAGAAAAGCGAAACTAAGGGTAGAGAACAGTGAACCAGGAAGACACGAAATTTCTCATAAACAACTGGAAGCTAGAAAGTAAAGTCTCAAGTCATGAGACCACTAAATACTTTCTGGATAACCTTCCGAGTACCAGTTCCACTCTCCATCTTCACTTTTATCAAGAAACAAACAAACCTTCTCGGCGAATGACTTTTCGACCGATGACGTTCGCTTCCGGATGAGGACATTGTCAGAACTACTCTAAAAGTGAACAATTCAATATTATAATATCAATATAATCAGCTACGTTGCGCATCATAACCACACTTCAGTGTAACTAAATCTCACCTAAACTCACGAACACAATCACGCGACCAAGACCACCAACAGCACGCACACACACACCACATCACCGCCTAAATATTTCAGGCTCAGCGCTGATTCGCTAAAGCAAATTGTCTGTTGCAGCTCTCTAGTCATCATTACAGGACCCCAAAACAACGCATCCGACGATGTTCATTGGAAATACGTGTGGAATTCCAAGCTATCGGGAAAATTTCCTTGTATTTACTCTCGAATGTCTTGAAAACCTATGTAACTTCCTACATAAGCCTGGGTACTCTTATTTTGCGTAAAAGTAACTAGCACCCGTCTAATGGGTATACGATATTCAATGTAAAAAAAAACCTGATATTAAAAAAGCAATTTTAGTTACAAAGGAAATGTAATCCGTGAGATACGATACTCTAAAAATCTACAAACAAAAAGTATGCATATCAAACATTTTATTTATACTCCTCTTTCACCAACGTGTCACTTCGAAAAAAAAAAAAAAAAACAGAAATACAACATAAAAGAACAACAGCATTTTTGATTGTCAACGATTCTTTAAACAGATGATATCAGCCTTTAAGCGATTTTTGTACTTGCATACTGGAACAGTATTACTCTTCATTATTGCCTCCTGCAACTGCTCGACAATCCCAATAATAGGCTTCACGTTAAATGGGGCATGACCCGAGTTTAGCAACCGTATACAGGAATCCCGTAAATTCTCGAAACACTTCACGATTTGCTCGTCACTTGATTCTTCACCAGATTTAGGCACCAGTAACGATACTTCCTGCAATATTACTAGTTATTAGTTCTTCCTTTGATAATAGCCCGATCAACGACTTAAAAACGGAAATCCTACACAAGGAGAAAGTATTGGATGTTACATATAAAAAACACACAACCCCATGTTCCTACTAAGTCTGATCAACAATAATTCTATCGTTTTAAAATGACAGTGTGGAAACGGAAGAATACCCATTCTGTCATACAAAAATTTACAATTCCTTTAGTTACAATATCCTAAAGTCTTAAGGATTAAAAAGGCGACATTTTGTAAAAAAGAAACCTTTTCGCTCTTCGGAAATGTGTATGAGGTAGTAACGGGTAGATCTCCATGCAGTTGCCGAACAGAGAGTCTTAAATTATAATCGGAAAAGACTGCTTTATTCCGCACAAACCGAACTTTCTTATTTCTTCTACAGCATCTAAAAAATTATTAACCGTGAACAAGTCTTGAAACAAGGCAGTATTTCCCAAAAGTTTGCCCAAATTGTTGTACTAGACAGCCTGAAGATGCCGAACAAAAAACGACTGAACGAACTTTTGATCTTTTTGAGTCATATTTATTATTTCCCTGTTTCATTTTGTTTCTCCGATATAAATCCATCAAAATAACAGTCGTTTATGTCTTGAAACTAGTATTACATTGCCATATTATGGCAAATCGATTATTATTAGTATGATTAGAAAATTGTAATGCAGACATACTGAAAGCACGAAAAACTATTGCTACACTGCTGTTCACCTATATCCTTCTGTTGTTTGATCAACACTTTGAGGAAACGTAATACGAAAGGTATTGCGGCCAATTCCGAGCAGAGCCAATCCAAAACTACCTGTGCAATATTCCGGCGTCACAGAATTCAGCAAGGACGGTATAATCTAATGACCTTAGTTTGAAACCATTAACAGGGAAATTTCAAGATGTTATTTCTAAAAAGAAGAAAACCGCATGTTTTCCTCCATTAAAAAAAATACTGTTTTCTTATTTAACAGCCTTCTTGTTTTCTGCATTATTGAATAACAGAAATGAAATGAACGAGCAGTTCAGAGATAGTACCACCTTGTGATCATAAGTTATTGAATATAAAGTATGTCGAAACAACCACATCGCTTCGAGTTGATGCGGCATATCACTAAAATGTGTAATCAATTAAATTTTGAGCTCTTTTATTGGCATTCAGGCCAATTTGTTTCAGAATTTTTTTGAATAAAATTGCCCAAACTTCACTAAGCTCTTTTTCATTTACTTTCATTTCCAAAATGCAGCGACCCCTCAAAGAACAAACTTCCGTAAGATAAACTAATGGTATGAAAAAAATTTGTCCACTGTACTACTGTGATGCAAATCTAACATAGTAAAGTGCGCAGTGAAGCGCAGCATCTTCAAACTGCATCAATCGCCAGCATATGGAAGTAACTAAGAGATTATAAATCAGTTTTGGAAACTTACATTTTAGCAGCTTTCAGATACAGCAATGCCACATTAACAGAAAGGCACCGTTCATCCTGGGCAAGTAATGCTGTTGGTAAACAGCTGGATGGAGGAATCAGACGAGTTGATGCTTTTAACAAGTCCTGAATTTCATTTGCACCTGGAAACAAACTGTAACAAAATATGATGTGAAGTCCAACCAACTCCTTTTAATAACAGAACTCGTAAAACCAAAACTGTTTGGAGAATTAACTAAACCCCTTTTCTCTCAAACATTTCTGAATAAATTCAAAGATGGCTTCAAGAGACAAAAGTTGACATCGAGAAAGCGCAAAGTTTCCAACTAACCACAAGCAGTGACAGCAAGTGCAGCTGCATGCCAACAACAACTGAGGAATGTAATTGCATTATTTAGCGGATTTGTTTCAAGGCCTAATTGTTCACCACCAAACCAGACAGCTTCTGCAAAATGAAATCGTCGAATGACGAAATTACGAATGTGATTTCCTACGGTAACAGTCAACAAAAGAATACACTAAATACCCATTCTAATTACTACAACACAACCACCAGCACCGGACAGTTAACTATTATACGACCCATACCAAATCTCTAAACTGGAACCTCATGTACACCGCCATTCCACTTTGGGTATGTTCAGAAAATAAACAATGTAAAAGGTTGCCCCACTTCCGTAAGAATGGCAGGAAAACTTTAAAGCAGTGCACGATAGTTGGACAAAAATGACGCACCTGCATTGAAGTAAACTTCCGATACCACATCTCTCAAAATACCAAATACAGAAACCACATACGACGCTTTCCCTTCCAGATTTCTGCACCCGAAATAGCTCTCCTGCCATAGGCTAACAAGAAAGCATTCAAGCACAGAAAACAAACGACGACGCACAGGACAATCCGGAAGCGAATAAAGTGGGCGATTAAATAAGATCTTACTATCCGATAAGCTTTGCAATTCTGGGTTATCGATATTAAAGCGGGATAAATCATCCAGGACCCTCCGCGCTTCTATTTCTTCCATAACATCTCAAGATTTACCTTCCTTCAATCTCATCAGTTCTTGTGCGTTGATACTTTTAAATTCTCTAGAATTTCTTACGTTAATTCATTAAAGAACGAAGCATTGTCCAGAGTTCATTAAACGCAAAATGTCCCAGAATATTACTGCTGAAATTGTAAGAGACTGCCAAACACTTCAGTTTTCTCATTCCTGAGTACTGCATGCAAAAATGCTAACGGCGGGAATAAACGTTCCAAATGCATAACGAGGGATTTTGACAAAATTGTTTTTCTTTTTTTTTTTTGCTTTTGCCGCAATGATGCATAACATGTTTGTATGTTTGTATATGCTTCAAAAACAAAGGAATATTCATCAAAAAAACTCCACGGACGAAAACATCTCATCGGAAATACTGGAAAAAAAAACATTGAAACGGTGCAAAACATTTTGACAGTACAGCAATGCGTAACTTCAGTAAGTGATAGTTGCAACGACAGAAGCTATTCATTATCGCTCTCGTCACCCAATTCCGTCTGAAATACTTAATTTAAGAAATTCTGTGGTAATGAATATCTATTTCCTTTCCCCCCCCCCCAAAAAAAAGGAAAACCATGACTTGGAAATCCGTAGCTTTAACAATGATCACATAGTACCCAAAAACAAGGAAGCTTAATAACAGAAAGATAAGTAGAAGAAGAAGGAATAACTTCGTAAACTTTATTTTCGGCGCAGAACTAACCAAATTAGAGTCAAGATTATTAAGAATATTTTAGAAATGAAAAAGAAAGGCCAACTGAACAACCTCATCTTCATCCTCATCGCCGTCATATTCAAAAATATCATTCTCTTCTATCGCTTCCTTTGTGTAAAACAGCACCGCTCTAGGCACAATTTGGTCACGGAATAACTGGCCAACCTCAAAATCAGCTTGCAACAGTTCCTGAGTTTCGCCATCCTAAAACCCAGAATCAGAAAATTATTCTCTGTATCTCAAACTTCCACAAAAAAAACCTTCATTCACTTCACTTTCACATCTACACCCACTAATTCCTTATCTTCTAACCCACCAAAGATCTGACCATCATAATCCAAAAATGTTTAACAAACATATCAAAAGTTGAAGTGAAAAAAGAAACATACATCGTCATCTTCATTGATTTCATTCTTATTTTTCATAGGCGGAGGGTCGAAGAAGTTGAAGAAAGAGTCAGCTTTGACCGTTTTTGTGATAAAGCGACCAGCACCAGTCCCTTTTTTCTGTTTCTTCTTAATAACCTTCTTTGTGACATTTTTTCCCTCTTTCCAATCTATTTCGGTTCTGTAAATGTATGAATGGTAAAGCTATAATACGCATGTTTTTTCCAGCCAGTAGTTCTTTTCCAAACAGATAATATCATGAGTAGAGTGGTAGGTCCGAAAAGAAAAAAAAAAATTACCCCTTGGTATTGATTATTACCGGGCCATCATAATCGAAAATATCGTCTTCGTCTGGAGCGACTTGGAGGGTATAAAATTTTTTTAGCTCCGTCTGGGTAAAATATTCATTGGGCTCGAAGTGGAATGTCAAGGTGTACGACTGAAATTTTCGAAAAGTTACAAATACT
>PQVD01003433.1:0-10002 GCA_003012265.1 Setaria equina
TTTTTTTTTTTTTAAACCAATTCTTTTTTTTACGTTTTGTTAAGGCATTGCTTTCGTAGAAATGTGATGAATCTGCCGTTCTTGCTATTTTTATTTTCTTCTGACGTAATCGTTTAAAGCTATTTTTTTCTCTCTCTCTCTCTCTCTTATTGAATAAGGAAAAAAAACCCAGAAATCGACTCAAATAAGAGCAGTAAGTAAGTAAGTAGATAAATAAGTATTTGATCAAGCATTACACGAGCAGTGTATCAAGTTTGTTTAAAATTTGATTCCAAATACATTTTGATATTCTTCTGAACAATCTTTCCATTCAATTTTTCATATTTTTGGCAATTTTTCAAATAATTTGCCACCGAATTCTATTATATTATTTTATGTTTTTTTTTCTTATATTTATGGAATTTTGTTTTTTTTTTTAAATTGATATTAAATTTATCTTGAGTTTAAAACTGCCGTTTTAGCTTGAAATGTTGGAATGATGTGTGCGAAGCTCAAAAAAAAAAAAAAAAAGAATTCCCAAAGAATTGTTTGAGAAAAGAAAATAAAATTTTAACCAGAAAAAAAGTTCTTCCAATCGGAAAATGTAAAAATATGAAACAAGATACATTAAAATTCGAACTTATTAGTAAATATTCAACTTCTTTACCACTCTTATCACTTATTTCCTATTCACCAATCGCTTACTTCATCTATTTCCTTCATGCTTATCATTTCCGGCTATAGTTATCAGCCATCATTGGTGGACTGTTTCCGTGTTTTGTTTAATTAGTCATTCCTAGATTCTAATGCTTATTAGTCTTTTTTTTTGCGGTTCTAGAAACTTTAAACGTAGATTCATTATCGCAGGATAAGTTGGCTGTGACATTGGATCCAAAATTGAGTCGTTCGCAAACAGATCCAACATTTGCTGTTGTTGATAAGACGGTGATACCAGGTGCAAGAAAAGAAGGTACCTGTATCAATGAACCGTCAACATTACAGGTTAGGTATTATCTGCAGGCAAATACAAAATTTCAGTTTTTTTTTTCTTTTTTAAACAATGCTAATATTAATTTATTCAACATGATGGGATTGAAACAATCAGTACAGTGATATGCTTGTTCGTTTCATTTCTTTGCTGTTGAAATTCTGTTTCCTCATTAACTAAACCTCCTAGTCTTTTCTGTTTTTTGGATATTAAATACTACGAAATTTCTTTCAAATCAAATTAATTGATAGTAGAAGAATAGTGGAATCACTGTAAAAAATTAGTTGTTGTAAAGAACTATTTCTATGACTGATAATATTTATCATGTTTAGATCTTTTATCATAGCTAGTGAAGCATTTTACATCATACCCAGACAGAATCTGACATGATAGATAGATGCTGTAAACACTAATATTACATGGGGCCTAGAAAACTTCTGTTATTTGCGGTTCAGAAGAACTATTTGTTTGTTTGTTTGTTTGTTTACTTCAGTCTGTCGGGAAGGTGAGAAGGGAAATTTGAAGTGACCGATCGAATGGCAAAATGTTCTGCAAGCTTTCAGACTAGCTGTTAGCCCTTAACACTCATGTCCCTTCATCATTCTGATTTTTCTCCCTCTCTCTCTCTCTTCCCATTGCAAAATCAATTTAAGCCATATATATTTTTTTCTTACTCAACTTCTTCAGAAAAATGCAAACGAAGGACGATGAAAAGTAATGTAGTACCTTTCATTCCTTTTTGCTTGTCACACCATCTAGGATAATTTCCTAGCATGATTCTTAGAGGGACTTGTCTTATATTAAAATAATATAAGACTAATGATATTCTTATGATAAATGATACCATTATCGTTATCATTATCGCTATCTCCTCAAATTATTACTACCATATCCAAAAAATGCCATTACTACTTTGTCACTGTCTAGTATTTTTAGAATTGCTATAGCTATTATTATTCGATTTAATATCATTTTTCATCTAATGCTGATTTATTAACTTAAAGGATAAGACCATTACTGTAAGAAATCCATGATGGAGGAATCATATATCACCAATGCATGATACGAGATTCATATATCATCAGGGGATGTGAATAGTCAAAAACAAAAAAAGAAAAAAGAAATTTAATTTAAAAGAAAAAAGCCACAGAAGTGCAACAGTTAATGATGAATTTGCTCATTATTTCCTCAGGCTTATTTCTAGCACATAAATACAATGGGGTTAATCAAACGGATTCATGTGTACAATTGATTTTCTAGCTTAGTGATAAAAATCTATTAAGCATTTTTCTGAAAATGTTTTGGCCAACAATTTCAAAATATTTTTTATTTTTTCTTTTGTTCGTATAATTTGATGGAAAGGAAGAAGAGAAATGAGAAATAGTAATGGTGCATTGGACAATTCAATAGGCTATTATTTCAAGTTATGAGTCAACTAAGATGATGCAATATAAAGCTGATATATGAAAAGCTGTGACTATAAGTTGGTGAGTCGTCTATTTTAAATTGAAAATGCAAATTTTGAAATGTCTCCTCATCAGTCTGCTTTTTGTTGCTTATATAATCCATGCAGGATACAGGCAACTATTAGTCTGTAGCAGTTGAAAATCAGCTACTAGCATAAATTTCCTTGCTAATTAATGACTAAAATCTTTGCAGCAAAAGATCTATGAATTTGCTCTCTTGTTATTATTTATCGTCGAGAACATATCCTAAAACTTATCCATTGAATTATTGACTTACTTAATTTACTGGAAACTAAATAAATTATGCTTATAGTAAAGATTATATTTGTGGTTTAGTTTTAAAAGAAATAAACGCAAAAAAACTGTTTTATCAATGAGCCATATATCTTCTAAGATGGCACACTTCTTTCTTTCTTCGTGCTTACCAAATGTTATGGAGGAAGTTTATTCTTAGAACTCATGTAATTAAGAACATCATCAATCATAGCTGATGTGCCTTGAACAGCACTGAATTTGATGGAAATAATTTCTGAATCTTAAATAACAAATGATGGACGACGTATCATTTGTATGTTTAGTAACATTAAATCTGAAAGAAAATAACAAAATAATTTGTTATTTATTACAAATGTTGTAATTCAGTTCGAGTAATAAATTTTCAAATTTAGATTTTATGCTAGCATATATATTTGGTTAATATATTAAATGATATTGAATGTCCAAAAATGTTTGTGCAGGAATCATGCCATTTTATTCAGACTGCTTTTATGGCTTAACTATTAAAATGTTTCCATTTCAGTGAACTGAAAGGAAAAAAAAAAAAAAAACCATTTATTTATCCAAAGAGAACATTATTTATTCCTGTTTAAAATGTTTTTCTTTTTCATTAAGTTTCCTTCAAAAATTCATTTGAACAACTTTTATAATAAAGTTTTCACTCGTTATTTAATTTTCACCAGTCTTCTTTAAACGAATATCATCATGAATCATTGAGGAATTGATTCTCGAGAATTGAATTGAGAATTCTCGAAAATTTCACCGTTATAAGTCGTATAATTTTTCTGTATAACAGCAAGTTCAGTAGAATGGAATTTATTTTTTTTTTCCTTCCCTTCAATTTTAATTCTTCGTTTTTCCTTGTTGAATTCAAGAAAGAAAAAATATTCGGTATATTTGTAAATTTTTTCCACGAAAATTAAAAATTATTCGATGAGATAGAAATAAGTTGCAAACGGTAGCACGCAACAATCTCGTAATCACTTACATCTTAAAAAAAAATCACAAAATATCTTTAAAACAATGCTACAATTAATTAACTGTAAGAAAAATTTTGGCTTATACAATTGAAATAATCATATCAAAATAGAAAGAGAGTAAATGATATGTCAGAGCATTATCATAAATAATATATACCATATCATAATTATAATTTTATCATAGATAAATTTGGTCTAGTTGTTAGTTTTGAAATAGAGATAAATAGTAAAAATGATTAGCAGTTAATGAGATAAAATATTAAATAATTTGTAGGCAATTACATTGGAATCAGGAAAACCTGATGGAAGTGGTACGATTGGAAGTGAATCACAAATGAGTAACAATAACGAAACAGGTGTGCAATATTCTGCTGAAGGTAATCGTCTAAAAAGTTTTTTACTTTCTACACGTTTTATCGCTTATTTCTCTTCCTCACGTGATATTTCTTACAGATGGTAAGCAAAAATCTTCACGGCAAAGTGAATCAGTTGTTGGTATTGAAACTGGACGTGAAACGCTTATCGAAATTGATAAGGATGGAAAGGTAAGAGATTTCATACTGTAAAATTCATTTTCATAGTTTCCTATCCATCTCTATGATTACGAGAAATGATGAAAATAACTTTATGCCATCTATTTTTATTTTAGAATTATTTCTAAAATTTTAGAGAAGTTTAAAATGCAAAAAATATTTGAAAGTCTTTTTCGTGTCAGCAATGAAATGGAAAAGTTTTTTCGTTAGAGGTTTAAATTGCACAATTTACTCATAGATTTCAGATAGCTTATTGGAAGTTTATTGCTAATTTTATATTTCATTAACATTTAGGGTCTGGGCCTAAGTATCGTTGGTGGTTCCGATACTGTACTAGGTACAGTTGTTATTCATGAAGTATATCCGGACGGTGCTGCTGCAGTTGATGGTCGTTTAAAACCTGGTGATCAAGTACTTGAGGTATAGTTCTTGTTTCTTGATTATGATGATACCACTGATTAATGATAGCAATAATTATCGACGGAGTTTTTCTAGATTCAAAAGAATTTGTAAATTCAAGATGTTACATTCTTTAATTGCATTCTCGAATAACGACAAATGAACTAAACTTAAGGCATGTATTCCTTAGTTTATTTAATTTAATGCTAATTTTAATTTAGGTGAACGGAGTGTCACTGCGTGGTGTAAGTCATGAACAAGCCATTTTACTGCTTAGGAGAACACCAACAAAAGTTTGCTTTTAGGATTTTTGTGTTTTCCTACTATAAACACTTAGATTAGCAAGGAAGAAATTGAATGACTTATGAATGGTTTCAAGGACACCAGGATATACCGATTAATTAAGCTAATCGTTCGCTAGTAATTTAGCGGGTGTGTAATGGAGACATTTCTCCATAAATTTACTTGAAGATCTTTTTCTCCATAAATTTACTTGAAGATCTTTTTCTCCATAAATTTACTTGAAGATCTTTTTACTTGATCATTCTCATAACTGGCCTCTTATTTTCTAATTATTATCTACAGATTTTAGAATTTACAGGGAAGATTTCAAGGACTAATTTTGAAATTTGACGTATAAATCATTTGCAAATTTAGGTTTCCTTACTAGTCTATCGTGATGTGAACCTGCAACTGTCACTTTTGGATCCAACGCAGATTTATAACATTTTTGAAATGGAACTTACCAAGAAGCCAGGTCGAGGACTAGGACTCAGTATAGTGGGCAGAAAAAACGAACCTGGTGTTTATGTTTCGGAGGTTGTCAAAGGTGGAGCTGCTGAAGCTGATGGACGGCTTATACAGGGCGATCAGGTTTTCATCAACTTCATTTAACAAATTTTTCAAAAATTTCTGCTAATTGCTAAACAACTCAAATGATGTGACAAGTATTTAATTCTTCAATTTGAAATTCTGAATTCTGAAATTTGAAATTTTAGAATTATTTATATCTGACACAATAAAATCATAAATGCTTAAAAAGAACTGAAATTTGTTATTGTTTAGATATTAGCTGTGAATGGCCAGGATGTGGCTAGTTCGATGCAAGAAGACGTGGCAGCGAAATTAAAGGTGCCTATTTTCCTGTGCAGTTTGATTTTGAAAAAATTTGGAAAACCATCCATTTAATCTAGGAAAAAAAAGAGTGATTTCCGTAAAAATGAACACAGAAGGAGACTTGCATAAGAAAAATTGCAAATTTTGCTGCACGGCTATGCAGGTCACGTCTGATTCTAATCATTCCCAAAGGTAATGTTCAGTACTATTTAGGCCTGTACTGGTCGTGTTACCTTAAAAGTTGGCCGTTGGAAGCTTACCGAAGCAGCCAACAAGGTGCATGCTGCAACAGAAGCTGCCTTATCCAGTAGTGAACGATGCTATGATGATGCTACTCAATTATCCAAACTAAAGACAACACCTGAAATTAAATTATTTACACCAAACAATGGTTTGTCATTTCCGATTTTGATTTAACGCTTCAATTATAATTATATGAAAAATTAGCGGAAATAAAATTTAATCTGCATCATTTTCCACAGAATGTTTCACATTCCAATTTTCAGAAAATAGTTCAGTAGCAGTGATATCAAATGATCGTAAAACAATGTATCCACCATCGATATCTGTACAGATATCCCATTCAAAATTGCAAACATCTACAAATGAAGAAAATCAACCACCACAACTTATTTATGCTGATCTATCACCTGTAACGGAAGAATCTAGCAGTGGAGCTGATCAGGTTAATGGAAATTTTCAAATTTTAATATTTAGCTAGAACTTTTTCCACTAGGTGATGGGAATTTTACGACTATTAAACAGTTCATCCATTTGTGGGATATTAATTGTGTTAGAAATATTTCATTGAGCTCTAATAGATTTTATTTCTGAAGTCAAAAAATTAAAAGCGAAACATCAAGTTTGTTCGGCGAAAAGTTTTTTTCCACAATTTGCTGTTTTCAGAAATCATCAATAGCTGAAGAGGAAAGTTCATCGGTAACCAGTACTAGTCAGCAAAAAGAAATTGAGCTTATCAAGGAGCTGAATGAGGAGAACAGTGATTCACTACTGGTGGTGCTGAAGAAAATCCCGGATCAGCAGTTAGGAATGGGAATCGGAAAGCGAACGCGGGGTATTTTAGTTACTTCACTGCAGCCTGGCAGTGTTGCAGCTGAAAAGTTGAAAGTTGGCGATCGTTTGATGGCAGTTAACGGAGTTGCAATAACTGATCAGGTTTAATGTCTTTCACCTCATTGTATATATATATATTTTTTTTGAAGCAAGAAACGAAAAATTAAAAAATTTTTTGTTTTTAGATTATTTATGCGGTTATAATTTCATTTCCTTTGATGTTGAGATTTTCTTATAATTATAATTATGACTGAAAGCAATTTACTGTTCACTTTTCTACAGAAATCGAAAACTATTACTGCAAAGAAAAAAGAAAATAATCAAATTTAATGGATTAATTTGAAATTTTTCAGCTCTCAGCAGTGGCACTAGTGAAAGCGAGTGGTAAAAACTTATGCTTGCAAATATCACGGCCAAGGATTTTTCCGAATCAGTGAATTTCTTAAATTATTATCAAACTGATATAAGGGATAATTTTTTTTTTTCTTTTTTTCGAAAGCGGGTGATTAATATATAAGCGAATAGCAATGATAATTTTTTTTTCTGCAGATATTTTAGTGACTTTTTGGCTATTTCATAATGATAAGTACCATTCCGAAGAATGATCAGAATTTTTATTAATTTTTACAAAATTATGTTGGAATTTTCTGCAATTACTCTTCTTTCAATATAAAAGAAATAATGGAATCAAATATTTAAATTATATTTGGTCTAGAAGGAGCAATGTTAAGACAAAACAAAAAGATTTGAATAAATTTAAAAATGACACCTTTTTATTTTGATAATTATTCAGCTTCTGTAGATAGTGATATAAATTGTTTTCTAAATCCTTACAATGGAGCCATTTTGCTTCATATTTCTTTAACAGGTTATTTTTTTTTCTTCTTTATTTTATTTAATTCTTGTTTTATCACTCTTATCATTGTAAAGTAGTTTGTAATCATACCATACTTTTTTTTGTTATAGTTTTAATGTAAAATTTGTGTACTCATTCTGTACTTACCATTTTTCCTGAAGCATAAATTAAGCTTATCATTGCATTTTGTTTATTATGCTGCTATGTTTTACCCTACTATCACGTTAGCAGTGATGTTACCACGTAAACGTAAGGTCAAGTATAGATTGCGTAAAAAATTTTTTGATCGAAATGTTTGGTCACATTGCAAGGCCCTTGTTTACTGGTTCATTAATTTTCTCATTACTCATTTATGATGCTGTGACTTATAATTAATTCACTATGGAAATTTTGTAGCAGTTTCAACAAATTTGTTTGAGGGCATATTTTCAAATTTATGAGCATTTTTCCTTTTTCTGAAATCTTGCAGCAATTCACAAATGGTTCTGTTCTGAATTGTTAAACGATTATTCTTTGTGATGGGAAAAAAAGACTGAGTAATATCAAAACATATGGGAGAATCGCTAAGAACAAGTAAAAAAAAGGTATTGCTAATTCTTGCTAAAATAAGGGAGCTACTGAACTATTCGTCAAAGCAAAAGAAGCTGTTACTGCGAGAAAAGTTTGAACAGATTTTGATTAAGATTTTTAGTTGAAGAATTGAACTTACATTTAAATACCTAACACATCATTCAAACAGTAACTTTATTTAAATGTATTGAAGTGTAAACAATACTGCTAGAATCATGCTAATGAATGCCATATAGTTATGTCGAAAATTTAACCACTAATTAGCAGTAGCTTAGGTTATATCAATTAGTGACATGCAGGAAAGAATTAACATTCATAAAGCTAATAGCAGAAGAATTTTATTCCGAATTAATTTGTCGTAAAAAGTAATTTTTTAAATTATACACAAGTATACAATTGTGGCGCAAACCGGCATAATCTTGATGATTGTTAAATTTTTTTGCTTTTTTTTTAACAGTATGTTACAAATTTTACTTACAATAGCTGAGGATCTGATGAAAATTTAAAAGTAATTTCATAAAACCGAGAAGAGTTGCTAAATTGTGTTAAGAAACAGAATTAAAAATAAGTAGTAATTAATTTTTCGTAATTTTAGGATTTTAATATGTAATGGAACTGCTACTAAGATATTGTTATCCTTCAGCTCTGATGAAACAAAATAATATTGAAAGGAAGTGTTAGCACAAGGAATTTAATTAAATTAAAAAAAAAAAGTTGAATTTGAAGTCTGTTTATAACAACAGTATTAAAGGTAGTTTAATTTAGCTAAGCTCTATGATCTACTATTATTAGCTTTTTTAAGCTATAAATCACTGGAGTGTTAATTAATTACACTTCATAATGGAATGATGAAAAAAATTGCATATTTCTCTTCTTCTAAAAGTAGCTAATAGAAATGATAATTTACAAAACACAAATCTTGTTACCTTTGAAATTTTCCTTCTTCATTTTTTGCAATAATTTTTTCGTCTTTTTCCTTTATTTCTTCATCATTTTATTCGCTCTTCGACATTTTCTATCAAGAATTCAGGAAAATAAGTTAAGTTAATATTTCGGATGGATAGAATCAGGGAAGTGATTCTTGATATTTCCATTCTTCCATCGGATAATCGTTTCTTTTTTCCTGTTTTTTGCTGAATATTTTCAGCCTTTCGATTGCATTATTGCAATAATTTCTTCTATAAACAATGGCTAAAGAAGAAGAAAATAATTAAAAATCTAATAAAAAGATGAAATGGTAAATAAATGCATTTCAATTAGAATTAATTTTCATTTTTAGTTCATTATTCATTTCAAAAGTAGTTCGTTGCTTTTTTAAATACCACTGGAACAGGTAGATAATGAACACAACTTTGAGGAAAAAGTATAATTAAAACATTATTATCACCAGTAGAGGGATTCGTTGCCATGGAATCATACACGCAGTTAGATTTGTCCTTATATATTAGTAATGTTTCACTTCTCAGTATTACGTCTATCGATTTCTGATTGATAATGATCTTATCGAATTCAGCATTTAGAAACTGTAACATTTTTGCTCTTCCTAAATCATGAACAAAATAGATTATGAACAGTAATTAATCAACTAAGTCTAATTGAGCATTCAGCAGGATGAAAATTTTGAGTCTGATCATTGATTAGATCAAAATTAAAATTAGAGAAATAGAACTAGGAATATTAATGAATTAATTAAGCTTGAGCATTAATTGATTCGTGAAATTTATTCATATTTTAATATTATATATCTCTTGATCAGCCAGTAGCT